>JAOXYL010000043.1:19078993-19092550 GCA_028564955.1 Terapon puta
ATTTTTTTTATTTTCTTGGGTCAAGGTGCTGCCTGAAGAAAGGAGTTTTAAATCTGCGACAGAAGGTGTGGAGAGAATGGATGGAAAATAGGTGTATTAGGAGGATACACTAATCGAAAACAATGTGACGGACAAAAATACATTTTGATCTGGGTATCTGCTACTCCATATGTGACAGATTGTGCAAACAAAATGATGTGCTTTCCATGCAAACTGCGCACCAGGGCCAGAGCCAAACCGCGTCTGAAAAGTGGGACACTTTCAAGTGCTAACAGTGTGTATTAGCTCCAACAATACATTTATTTATATGAAGTATCATGCGTTATTGTCTTCTTCCAAAGCTGATGATTAAAGCCGAGGATATGACAGGAGTGTGTGGCATGGGCAGGGCTTAAGATGTAATGTGTCTGTGTGTGTGTGTGCGCGTGTGTGTGCGCGGTGAAACATTGCATGAGGTTCTTCGCTCCTCTCAGGAAATGAATTAGTCATTCCCTGTCTCATCTGGGATGTGAAGGAGCCACATCGCCCCTATGTGGATGGCAATATTAATTTAACATGACACTGCATTGATGGTCAATTTCAGTTTCACGGAGGCTGTTTAAGTGGAGTGGTGGAGTATTAATGTGATAAGATGTGAGAACTGAGGGACGTTACATCTCTCTCCTTTCTGCCATGTCTCATACTCAGCCAGCCATCTGGACAAATCAGTTCCCCACGCGCCTCTCTCTCTCTCACCTCAACTTTAGGTTGCGTGCGCTTTTGAGTGTGTGTTTGTGTGTGTGTGTGAGCGAGAAGGAGAGCGAATGATTGTTTCTCCTTCTGTTTGTCCAAGGGTGATTATGTCTTGTGAATTCAATGCGTGTCTGTATGCTCATGCGTAGCTGTGAGGTTGGGTGGGGGTGGGGGGGGAGTTAATCTCGATGTAGGTATGTGTAGGTGTGATGGTGGGTGTGGTGTGAGTGTGTACGTCTGCCTTTTTGTTTTCTACGGGTGTTGATGATTCTGTTGTGTTATTTATTTTTTCAGAAGCGTGTGTGAAAGTGTCTGCACATTTAGGTGTGAAGTGTGCAGTTATGTATAGGGATTGTATTTGTTTATCTGCCCATATTTGTTCTTGTGTGTGTGCTTTTTGTGACCGTGTGTAGCAATTTGTGTGTGCAAGTGTGTGCGTAGTATACTGCAGGGACATGTGAAATGAAGAGGCTGGCTTCGCCGTTGCCCATGTGTGGACACCCCCCCACACCCCCCCGCGTGTTTATGGGCCTTGTTAGCACAGGCTTGCCTTTCAATCTTCGTTACCGGCTTAAAATTCGATGTGTCGTACTTCCAGCTCACAGCAAGTGAACCGTGTATGAACGAATTAGTAATCTACACAAAGTGCTTAATCAAATCAGCAGCTGCCCCTGGAATAAATATTGTAGAACGTCTTGGGATATTCACTGCGAGAGGGTGAGGGTTTGCTCAAACATGCATATGTGGAGATCATACCGGACTGCCACTTAGATTTCAGTGTCGCGCAGTGTGATGCTGGCCTAAATCTGGCTCTGCCTGCCAAACAAAATATCCATTTCGTCCTGCCAGATGCATATGTTTAATTTTTGCAGAGAGGTGCAGGCTTCAGCAAATTATTTGGCTGAATTTACAGCTTGGAAAAGCACACGAATAACTGATTTTAAACAACCGTTTTTCTCTCAAGGACCCGGCTTTCTCTTTTTCAGGTTGAGCTGGTGGATGTCTGTGCGTGGCGGCGTCAGCCCTCGCAGCTCTGCTCTTAAATGACGGATGGCAGGCAGAGGCTCTGCCACTCTCTCAAACGCTACCCCGCCCTCTGGACTTATTAATGACAATAATTAGGGAGAAACCTCCCCGCGAAGCCCGCCAGAGTGATTAGCGCTTTAATGATGGAATGGGAGGTAGTGAGCGCACACAGAATTGATTTACGTATTCGCCCTGACCTTTGGAATCCAATTTACGCATCCACAGGCAAAGGAAGAGTAGGTAAGAGATGGAGGAGAGTGACAAGGATAGATAGAGAGTGAAAGAAAAGACGCCTGGCACTTGGAGTGTGACTGTAGTTTTTTATGAGGACTGTAGGAGAGGCATCTGTTTTTGTAATTCTGAAGTCATTTTGTGGCTGTGGAGTAGGTTGAAGTTCTAGCACAGAGCTTGTAACAATCTCACGTGGCTGGCATTGAAAAATGATCCGCAATGTAAAATCAAATTTCTGCTCAGCTGTTATACGGTCATGTTTTATTAAAACCGCCACTTCTTTCCTTCAAACATGATATTGTCGGATATGAACTCTCCCTACTTTGCTTTGCAGGATCCAAGCCCTTCATGTGTAAGATCTGCAACTTTGCCACTGCTCAGCTGGGAGACGCCAGGAACCACGTGAAGAGACACCTCGGCATGAGAGAGTACAAATGCGACATCTGTGGGTGAGTTACAAGGACAAACGTCTAATAAATGGTTTTAAAAACACTCTTGCTTCTCTCAAAGCAAGGATAAGAACAAGGCAAGGAGTGAAACTGACATGAACATTAAAACAAGTGTACGCCCAGTCAAGTATTTAAGTGAGTGCGCTGGTTTTAAAAACGGAGGCTTGAAGCAGCCATGGGAGAATTCATTCGTCCTGATCAAGTAAGTTTGAGACCAAACAAAGCCAACGCCGGTGACAGCAGAAGGTTTCATATCAGTGAGGGCTGATCTGCTAATTACTTCTTGTACCGTCCACTTTAAATTACATTTGTCTCAAGCTAATTCATAATTCAATCTAATTTTACCTGCCGCAATAAGAGAAGCACTAATAATCTGATGTAGTTTCCTTTCCAGAATTATGAGATATAAAAAAAAAAAACTTCCACACGCTGCCTGAGAACATATTGATGTATGTATACAAATATCACATAACCAAAAGTCAAAGATTGTTGCACGTTTCATTTTCTATTTGAGAAAAAATACACAAATTGTTATTTATCTTGGCAAGAAAAGTAAAACAATCCATTTAAAGGCATTTCATTTGAATAAAAGTTGGCCACAGTCCAAAAACGATCCCTAAAATGTCTTATTTTAATAGTCTCGCCGTAATGTGTGAAAAATATTCTCTGACCTGTGGCGGCTCACAGGCCCTTCTTAGAGAGGCGAATGTGTTGCTCCAGTCAACTTTCCTCGTCAATTAAAGGTAAAAAAGAGTTTATTTGACTTCCTTTATCGTTACAGCTGTACAAATAATCCTAATTGGAAGTTTATGTAGGTAACTACGAGCCTATAAATACCCAGCAGGGCAAGACTACAGTTGTTATCCCACTACCACGTACCCCCTACATGTAGACCATATGTTGTGTTCAGCTCGTTTTGTTCCCATGGTAGACCTCCTCACTGCCTAGCCATGTTCAAATGGACGTGTTAAGCTGTTAACATGCAGTCGGGGAATAGACTAAATTGTGGGATTTCCAGCTTTGTGCCATCGAGCTTCTGCGGCTACACACTCGCCGAGATGAAGACATATGTAAAGTTATTAGTTTCTCCCTCTGTGTAATTCTGTGTAAACCGTTCCATTTAGTTCAGTCGCGGGCCGATTTTGTTCTTCTAAAAGCCGAGCAGAGCGAATGTGTTTATTTGCTCCCGCTGATGTTCGCAAACATATTACAGCAGGAGCAAACAAGCTTTGGTTTAAACACAGCTTCTCCTTTAATGAGAGGAAAGGCTCATGTTTCACAAGCCCTCCAGCTGAAAACCGTCTCCTCCCAAGTGCTGCAAATGTGTTGGGCTTTGACCAAGCGTCGAGCTTTACATACGCCAGCGCGCACACACACACACACACCCGCACGTAACATACAGAGCGGTTCTCCAATATGCCTTTAAATGGGACTACTAAATACAGCCCCTGGTTTCACAAATCATGCGGATGGAGGAGCCGTGTGCTGCCAGTGCCAGCCACTGGTGACAAATCGCCCCTGTGTGTGCTTTCAGTGCTGACTGATCACCAGGCCATCCCTCCTCTTGACTAAAGAGCGGCAAACACAAAGAAACCCCCAGAAACACCCTCATTAAGGCCAAAGCCATACATACACATAGCCCGCTCCCTTTCCCAAACTTTCCACGTTTGATGATATGTCCTTAACCTGAATCTAAAGCGCCTTGCTAATGGATGGCCACGTTTCAGGTGTAATGTGTAAAGTGAGATTATGGCGCGATTAGGTTCTGCATTCTCCCGCGGATACTAATGACGGGGCAACATTTCGCGCAACCGAACAAAAAGTTTTTCCGGATATTTGTTTATAATCGCCATTAATCATTTCAATTAACGCAAGACTATATTTGGGCTGCTTTTTTTTTTTTTTTACAATATAAAAATTGGCTTTCATTAATTTATTTCACGCTTACACATTGTAAGGCCTCACTGGGGCGCAGAGTTTTGTTGGTTTAGTTTATTGCCATTTGGTTCAGAGTGTTGCCTCAGCATATTGGTTGTGTTTTTTTTCCTCTTCCCTTAAAAAAAAAAAAAAAAAAAAAAGAACCCCCTCCCCAGTGCCATCGATTGCGCCGTTTCCCTTGTTAAACTTTCAGACTGGAAGATTACCTCGGCTCTGACACCGCCAGCGAATGGATGTGCTGCACCTTGGCTGTCCACCTCACTCTAGCTTCACCTCGCCGCCGCCGGCCTCCTCTCGAGAGCGAGGGGGGGAAACTTGTTGATAGTTAAAGATCATATTGTTGTGGCATTTAATTAACAAATGCAAATGCAGGGCCAGGACAGATTGGAACCCTTGACCATGCTGCCAATCAGGCCTGAGCGGGCTGGTCAGCGCCTCGCTCATCATCGCTAACACTTTATAGGCTTTCTGTCTCCGCCTCGCCATCTCCCTCACTCCCTCCCGACGTGTGTTTGTCTGTGTTTCTTACCTGTCCGTTTCGCCCATGCGTGTGTCTTTATTTCACACCAGACTGATCTGTCTTAATTTGCCTATAAAGAACTATTAAGGTGCAAAAGCAGCAGAAAAACACAAATTGGCTGTTGGCATGCAAGATAAGATTTCTCATATTTAATTGGTTAAAAAAAAAAATTCCTCCAGCGTGTGAGACGGCAGATTCTTGCGTTTCCTCCCGGCGTGTTTTGTCCACAGTGGGGCTCGGCCACTTAATGAGCCTCCTCCTCCTCTCCTCCATCATCTAACGGAAAGGCCCTGGATTCAGCATTTCCACCCTCCCGCTCTCTCTCGTCCTCCCCAAAGATGCAATGGACATCCAGTGCTGTTGTAGGTGTTAAATTATGCATAAACAGTGTAAATGCTTTGAGGCATTGGTTTAATATCTCGGCCCGGGCCTTAGAAGTATTAACACTATCATGGACATGGATTGTCCTCTTGTGGACTGCCATTTTATGATTATGGGTCATAAGCTGCCCGTTTCCCAGTGTCACTTCAGGAATCTGAACAAAACTTAAAAACCGTTGCTTTCTCGCAACACAGAAAAGTTTGCGGCGTGCTAAAGTTTGTCTTCTCTGTGGAGGAGGCTGCATTGTGTTTTTCCCCTCCCTCCCTCCCTCCCTTGTCTCAGTTTTCTTGACTTAGTGTTGGAGGGAGTATATATAGTCATGATTTCATGTTGGGTGTTGCGTGTGTGATTTGACTGTTAACAGGATGGGGCTGGCTCATGTCAGGGTTTTTATGTCCCCCCTGTCTTGTGAGATTGTCTGGTCTGTTCCCAGAATAGCCCATCAGTTCCGCCCTGCGTGGCTCATCCGCTGTAATGTGCCTTAATGCCCGGGCCTGTATGAGTAGTGTGAGGCCTGGCAGTGACAGTGGAGGAGCATCTTAGCTTGCTGCTTATCCAGAGAAAGCCGTCACTTAACTCAGCCCCTCTATTGTCTATCCACACCCCTCTCCTTCTCCCCTGACGTGATTCTCTATAATCCTCAAACAGATTCTGGTTAGAACTCCCTGAGAACTATTTTTATGTTTTTTTTTCCCCTCCCTTCCTCCCATTTAAACATTAATGGTTGTTGCAGATGAAGAGAGGGATCCCTATGAGGATGATTATAATGTCACTCCACTGATCTCCCGCCGCCCCGAAATAATTGTACATCATCGCTTCATAACGTGTCAGAGGGACACGTTGGTGGCGTGCAATTAAAACTGCAGAATATAATACACCAAATTACTGCCTGTCAGGCCTATGAACAACACACTCGGTATTTGAGTTACACTTAATCATCACGTACATTAGCGATTTCGCTAAGATCCCGCCACCCCACCCCCTCCGCTCATACAGCAAGGGCGTGAAGCGCGCTGCTCCTTGCAGGCGGAGGGATTGTGTCTGTGATACAACAGCTCGAGGGTAGCTACGTATTTATGTTAGAGTTAGACCTTTTGAAAGCTCATAATGTCCTAAATGATTTAGCTGTGTGTGACCAAGAGCGTGCACCATGTGTTGGCAGGAGCTGGAAGCAGGAATTCGGAATACATTAACACGCAACACATGCAAACACTGAATATTTTCCTCAAACAATTCAGAGTCAATAAGCATATTGCGTTTGCATATTTCCGTAGTACTTTTAGCAACCTCCAGATGCCTGTAAGTACGCAGTTGCAGACTTGTTATGTACACCTGAAGGCAAAGAACCATATTTTTTTTTGTGAATAACTTTTTTTTTGTCATGGTGGGTAAAAGTTGGCAAACTAGACTTCTGTGCAGATAAAATGGCAGAAAAATATCAAGTGTACAGTATGCACACTTTCGCTAACAGCCCATGGTTCTTTTTCACTTGTTTTTATCCAACTAATGTATCTGCGCTCGTCTGACGCAGGGCTCGGTATTTATTCCCATCAGGAAGACACATTAATGTTTACAGCTTCGGACACTTAAGAGTTTGCGTCTGGGAACACGGTCCTTGTCAGTCAGTATAGTCTCCTTCACCAAAATAAACACATTTTGCTCTGATGCATTTAACTAAATTTAGTGTGCCATTATCGGAAATGAAATAAGTAACGCTAAAGGTCATTTGGAAAATAATGCAGAAAGGCTGGTCTGGAAAGGTTAAGTATGTGACGGAGCTGTTCTGATGATAACGAGGGCTGCGTATGGCTTGGAGAGCTCTGCATTCTGGTTTGACTCGGCACTCTGCGATCGCTCTTTATGACCGAGACAGCTTTACAGCCCGTTACCCCCCATAACACGATAAAGCGCAGC
Source organism: Terapon puta (assembly GCA_028564955.1). Lineage (NCBI taxonomy): Eukaryota > Metazoa > Chordata > Actinopteri > Centrarchiformes > Terapontidae > Terapon > Terapon puta. The sequence goes on from JAOXYL010000043.1 coordinate 19,086,185, forward strand.
ATAATGGATTGGATGTGTTTAGTAGCCTTGGGCTGATGTTTGTAAAATTAATGTTTTTTGCAATAGAAACACACTCATGCACAGGCACACATGCACACACAGAAAAAGGCAAGAGAGGAAAAAGAGGGGAGAGAGAGAAATCAATTCTAGACAGCATCGATGTATCAATATAAATCTCGCACTGTACAGTTTTACACTTTTTATACTTGTTTTGGAGCTGGATTGTCAAACTTTATTTCCTCGCGAGTGACGTGCCCTCGCAGACATCTCCCAGCTGAAGAGATGACAACAAACATACGGCTTCATTAGCTGAGAGTTCGGAACGCGGGGCCCGACGCTCAGCAGAAAGGTGATGAATGCCGTTAAATTTGTGTTTCAAATTACACAGCACAAGTACTTGGGGAGACCGAGTCTGTTTGCGCAGTCAGTCTCACGTTGGTGAAAGGACGCTTTTGAAGAGTTTGAGTGGGACCCCGCTCAGCATCTCTGCGCGCCAGAGACAAAGAGAGAAATCTCTGTCAGCAGATCAGTCCTATTAGGTTTTAATAACAATCTCATATTCTTTAGTGGGCCCAGAACAGGGGCCTGGGGGCTTCATAATCGGAACGTTTCACTTTAATCAAAGACAAACAAAAACAAACATTGGGTCTAGACGCTAAATGGCAAGATCAGTAGTTAAGCTGGGGGAGCCAACACAGCACATGGGCTTATGATAGTAAGTTATACTACTCTTGAGGACGTCCAAGTTAAGAGGCTATTGTCTGCGCCACGTTTGATCTCAGTAGCTTCTTTTCTAAAACATTAAACTTCTTGTAGCGTCAGCTTTTTATCACTTTTTGTTTTTGTTAAATCTCAACTTGCAGGACTTGCAGGACCGAAATGAAGCAGTAGTAATTAGAGGTAATTAGAATAGAGTCATTTTTGCCTACCAGACCTAATCTTGATAGCGCTTATACACTTTGAATTTACCTTCTGAAGATTAATATCAGCTAACAAAGGCATATTAGCTCCATTCGTTAAAGAAACATGAGTAAAGTTTGTACCCTCCACCCCAAACGAGGTCCCCACAAAAGAAGTAAAAAACTTCATCCTTTAAAGAAGTTGAATTGTTAAAAAAAATGTTGCTGAACAATCCATTCTATAGAGCTAATCATGTCATTGGTATATTATAGGAAAAAAAAATAAAGGGGGGGAAGTTAATGAGTGATTAACAACAGCAATTAAAAGATGAAGAGGAAGGCAGATGAAAAAAGGGGTGTAATTAAAATATCAGTCCTCTCATTGTCAGAAGTGCGAGTGTCATCCATTGTGCACTTATTAAAAAGCTGGGTGGAGGGGAAGGAGCAAACGGCGCTTAATTCCAGCAGCCCAAAGTGTCTGGTAATCTGCCCATGGATGGAGCTGGAAAAGGCCGTAACTCATGTTTAAGTGTTGGGGCCGTGTCATTGCAGGTTCACAGTCATGCATTTCTGTGTTGACACCCATCGGGGCAGGGGATATTTGGCAGTCAGGAGTAATTTAACTTAATTAATGGGATGCATATTTGATGGAGGAATAAAATATCCCGGCTCAGCAAAGTGGAAAAGGGGAAAGATTTAGTGGGAGTTAAAGGTGGAGGGGAGAGTAATTTGTGCATTCAGTTACCGGCTGCTTGAGAGACAGAGAGGGAGAGAGCAAAGGAGAGGAGGAGAGAGAGAGGGGAAGAGTGGGTCGGGGCTGATAAAGATGGCAACCGGGAGAGAGGAGGAAGGGAAGGGGAGGATGAGAGATGGATGGTTGACACAAAGCTGAGCTGATGTGTAGAGGGGAATGGGCTGTCCCTCCATTGAGAGGGCCATCAGACTGACAACGCTTGATTTAATTGATATCAGGACTGAGCCCTTCCTCAGCGCAAACAGACACATTACGCTGGTTTGCAAACTTGTGGCAGAGCTGCCGGCTGCCAAGGGCCTTTTTAATATTCATGAAGGGGCTTTTAAGGGTGTTCGGCAACGGTCTCCTCCCTCCTCCCTCCTCCTCCCCCGCCGCCGCCGCCCGCTTTCCAACATGTCTTTACTACCAACGCGCACACACTCACCTTCCGCTCGCTCGCAGCAGACGCGCAACACGCTGGTTCTCCCAGACAAACCCGTGGCCTGACGAAAAGCTGTCACGCCGCTCTTAATCTCCCCTGGCACTTTTTAATTGACTTCCTGTAGGTATAGATTATTTTCATGGCGAGTCTGCCACCGAGATGTTTGATACCGTCCCGGAGACTGGCATCTGGGCTGCTTGTAGCTCACCGGAGATGACGCCGCTATCTCTGCCTCCGTCTCTCGCTCTTTCTCCCTCTCCGTCTCTTCTTCTATCTGTCGTTCCCTCTCTCTCTCTTTCTCCCTCTCTCTCTCTCTCTCTCTGTGTGATGGCCAGACTTATTGGGGGAACAGGGGAGAGGTAAAATACAATCAGTCATTGCCATCATCATAATTGAGCTGATGTACCTGCTGGGAGTGCTGGGGAAATGTTGGCTTGGGTGGAAGGGAGGCTCTTTGTGTCTGACTGAAGCTGTTAGTGGCATTGCACCGATGTACAGGGCAGGTACCGGCCTCCTGTTCAAAATTGGATGTCAGCCAGTCTGCGCTGTCCAATTTATATGATGGATACGATGTAGTTTGTTTGATTACATACTGTATTTATTGTAGAATTAATCAACACCATGCTGCTTGTCTGAGATAAGCTCTTAAGTCTAATGAAACTATTTGATCAGATTCCAAACAATTATGCATGGATTATGGTTTTGATTAGTAGTTGGGTCAAGTCAAGTTCATTTGTGTAGCCCCGGTATTACTTATGGTGTTTGAGTGAGCTTTACAAGCCCACAACATCAGCAGTTCATAACCCAGCAAGGCAAGGAGAAACAGCCGGGTGTCGAACAGGAGCTGTAGATGGGAGGAAGATACCTACAAAGGTGGTTTGGATTTTTAAAACAAAGCGAGGGGGAAAAAACGGAACTGAAAAACAGGTCTATAAACAGTGAAATTCTATGTTCCATATCCATTGTCCCGATGTTGTGTCCAGAACTTTCTGCATAACTGGGATTCAAATCTCAGAGAAACACTGAGTCTTTGTAACTTTTCGGATATTTTGGCCTTGAAAACGGTGACATTTGAAGTTATGAAATACTGGCACAAACTGTCGGCTGTCAGTGGCCCCAGTCCAAAAAACATTGTTAGTGATACAAGCCTTCCGATCCGTTGGTACGCCAAATACCGCTCTCACTTTGTGTATCACATGTGGTCTGGCCCACACATGCTCATACCAGGCACACGAGAGGACAGGGCCTCCTCCCACGCGCTGCCATCTATTTACACACTCGTACGCACACTCAAAACTCGTCTTTTCTCTCATGATGAGAGACAGTGTGCGCTACAGCGTGATTTGAACAGGCAGGGTGTCTCTTAACATCGTTTGAGGTTACCAAAGTGGGGACTGGGGCCCGGCAAGGATCCATAGGGGGGCTTGATTTATTTTTCCCGACTCGTGCAGATTTATCAGAGATGAAACGTGCAAGTTTCTTTTGCTCCATTTTTTTTAGCAGTCTTACAGTTGGGTGATTTGTATATCATCAAATAAACAGTATGTACGGACAAAGCTGTTCTAAGATGTGTGTGTCCCGTAATCTTAATGAGCGGGGTTCCCTTTTGTATTGCATTTATTCAAGTGTTACATAAACGCCTGTACTCCTGTTTTATGATACGTCACATTGTGTGTGCCACTCGCTTCAGTAGGCTTGCTGAGTTTCACACCGGTTTGTCTGTAGTCCATCAATTCGCAGCATCCTTCAGGCTTAATATCGCACAATCTAGATGATTCCCAGATTTATGAAGTGATATTGACCATTGTCTTTGCGAAACAGATAATAAGCAGTGATGAATGGCTGACATTAGTGATGAAATTACATCAACCTTAACAGGCTATTGTATTAACACACCTAGCCGATCCCAATCCTCCTCGCTGCCCGTTTAATTGATTAATTGCTGACATGGATGGATGAGGGGTTGTGGGTCCTGAATCGGTGGCTGATTGCTAGTCAACCATAAACAGGAGCAGCCACAGTGGGCCCTCAAGGGCAATATTCATGCTCCCCAACCTTATGGTGATTCCTTATCCAGCTCTGACAAGAGGAAAAATATTCGGCCATAAAAACGCTGGTATCACTGGGCTGACATATAAAGCCCTCCGTCACTCCCTCTCTCTCTCTCTCTCTCTCTCTCTCTCCTTCCCCGCCTGCGTTGTTTCTCCTTTAGCTCTCAGTCGCTCAGCACACCCGTCGGACTCTGAAATCACCCATCCTCCTCTGCATGTGTAGCTACAGTCCCTCAGGTAGCCCCAGCTTTAAATATGGGCAAATAATGGCGGAGTGAGTGATGCTGCCTGTGTCCTTGACTGGGATCCTCTGTGTGCTATATCCACATCTCACTGTCTCCGAGCCCCACGGGACGCATAAAACACCCCCGTAGAAAAACTCCCAAGGCTTGTTGGTGGCATCCGGTGGATGGATGCAGGGATGTAGGGAAGGCGATGAGGTCTTTGTGTATGTTTATGCAAGTGTGGAGGGGGGGAAGGGTGGATAATGTTTACGCTGCTGTGTGTTTAATGAGAGGGGCACTGTGTCCACTTTAATGTGTTTGCATTTCAGATGCGGTGCAGCAAAGTTATTAAACCGTTATACGGCGTATCGCATCTCTTTTATGTCTCGCTGTTTGTTTGCCTGTGTCTTGCGTGGCCCTTGCCGCTTGATGTCGGGTTCAGCGGCGGAAGAGGTTAGGACAGCGCTTCGTGGCTGCCACTAAAATCTCCTCATCGGCAGAGTTGCCACCCAGTTGTGCCGATGCTCCTGGCAGGGGCAGCTGGGGGTAAATTTTTTGTAGGATTTTAAAGTAAAGGGGTGGGGAGGAGGGGGCTTGATTTCTTTCCAGTCCGGTATCCACAAGTGTCAGGCCTGCAAGAGAGAGGAGGAGACACGTGGCCGTAAAAGTAGAAGGACCCCATTGTTCGCTCTCCCCAACACTGCGCCGCGTTAACCCCCCGCGCCACCGAGACCAAGGCGTAGGTCTGAACCCCTGCAGTCGGCCGTGAAAACGCTGACACATCGATTACCCCGCAGGAAAAAACACGTTGAGCGTGATGAGGAGGAGCGCGCCATATGAAGAGGAAGCATTTATTCATTTATTCTGTTTATTCAGCAAAACAAACAGAGGTCAGGATTATGCCGCAACACTGATAGCTCTGTGTCTATTACAGTTAAATTTCAAATTAGGGGGTTCACTCTGCCCACTTTTATGGTCACTTCAAAGCCTGCCTGCTTGCCTTCCAAGCCCCCCAGCAAAATCTGATTACTTAGACTTTTACAGGCTACATAAGCTTCAAGTAGAGCCAAAAAAGTAATTTGTTTTTTTTTTTTGAGTCCAGTTTGGAGCTCAAAGAAACGCTCGCCGGTGCTCTCAGCTTGTGGTCTATTTATCGGACATTAGATGGCGCCATTCGACTTGCTAGAAACCCGCAGCCCCGGACTTGGTTTGCAATATGTGACTGCCTGGTGTGTGGTACATGTGGCTCTCTTGCATGAATGAAATGCAATTAAAATCCTGTTCATTCTGTTTAAAGGTTTGTTGAAATCCCTGATTCTTTTAACATTTATCTCAATTGATATTTGTCATTTCAAAATAAAATGCGGCTGGAGCGCTCATCGGGCGTAATTGTACAGATTAGCGGCGATGTCAGAAGTGGTGGAAGACGGATAATGAAGAGAAACTTTGTCGCCGGTTTATTTCAGATTCCAAGCAAATTGTACAATTAATTAAATGCGTAGGATCCTGCGAAGGGAGACGGCTCATTTAAGCGTACTTTAGTGTCCAACGCTCGCCAAAGTCGTACTTTCAAAAAGTAATAAATTTGTTAACAAAATATATAATTTCCCCTGGATCTTTGGCACGATGGTAGACTACCACAGTGGGTGTTAGTGTGGTTGTAAATGAGCGGAGTTGGAGGCTGGGCTTGTGGCAGGGCAGACGTAGCGTTCACAGGGGTGTCCCTGCCGGTGCTGCTTTAACTAGGACAAGCCTCTCTATACCGGTGGACCTCAGGGGCCGATCAGCAGGTCTCAGGAGAGGCTCCCCGCACCGCCGTCTAACCAGGCCTGTCACGAGGGGGCTGACGCTGGGCTGGCTGGCTGGGTGTGGGGCTGCCGTGATGGTGGTGGAGGTGGGTGGGTGGCAGGCGGGCGAGCGGGCTGGTGGGCGGGTTGGGTGGGGGGGCTGACATGCCGAGAGGGCAATTACAGCAAGGACAAAGACTACACAGTGATAAGTCCCCACAGCACCCTAA
>JAOXYL010000043.1:19135760-19151850 GCA_028564955.1 Terapon puta
TGTCAGTGAAAACATTTTAATCCGATTCTACTGCCACAGTCATGATGACAATGCTAGAAAGCACAAAACATAAATCAACCGGTGGATTAGTCTCTGTCAGTGAATCCCAGATCATTTGGAAATGCAGCTCATATGAAAAGTGCTGTTTTAGCCAAATCCAGAGAAAGCACTGATTTAAAAAAAACAAACAAAAAAAAAAAATCATTCAGTCTTAGGTAAAAAATACCGCAAACTCACTAACTCCCAAAGACCTTTTGTGCTCATTACTTTTGTAATAGAAGGTGGCAACCCCACCAAGGTCACAGAGGACACATACACACATTCACACACAAAGATGCCGGGCTTGAATGAAGCTGTAAGGTCTGTGTGTTACCCGATAGTGTTTAGCTCAGTGTGTGTTTTTTGCCAAAAACAACTCCAGTCACTTTGCTCAGCCATAAAGCATTACGCCACACGGCATCATTACGTCAAGTACACACACACAGACGCACTGCATGTTAACACACACCCGTGTAAATATACCACCAGTTCTGTTTACACACATAAACACACAAACTGTACACTCCCATCCCTGCCATCATCAAAAGATCATTCTTTCATTCCTTGTTTTTCTCTCATTCTTTTTATTACACTCATTCATGCACACTTAAACACAGGCCTGCTGCGGCGTGCACACACGCACGTGCGCACACACACATACACACACACATTCCCCTGCATGCGCACTTAGAGGGAGGACGGCCACAAGGTTTGTTCTATTTAAACCTGTAAAACACGGTGTCATCATTTTTCTGACAGTCCTGCAGACAGAATTTATCTCATCATTAATTAACCATCATATTTCCAACACAGTGCAGCTTAATTAGCACAAGGTCATTGGGGAGGGCTTATTAAGTGGAACAAATTTGGGCAAGTGTAAGCGAGGAGGCAGAGGACGGAGGACAGAGGAGGAAAAAGGAGGAGAGAAAGAAAGAAGGAGGGAGAGAGAGGGAGGGAGGGAGGTGGGATGACAGAGAGACAGGCGGAGAGGGGACATGAAAGACAGAAAGGGGGGGAAAGAAAAGGAGGAAGAGAGGAAGACTGGTTTGGTCCGACATGACAGTGCTGGCTCAATGATTGATAACTGCGCCGGTTTTGAAAGCCCAGACCTGGAGACTAGGACGGGAGCTGAGGGAGAAGGAGAGACAGGGAGAGGGAAGGGATGGGGGAAACTTGTGTATCTGTGTGTGTGTGTGTGTGTGTGTGAAGGGGGGGTATCTGAACCAGCAACTGGGGACCAGTGAGAGGGGGGGGCGGTGGTGGTGGTGGGTTGAGCGGCAATGGGGGTTGTTGGGGGGAGCCAATTGCAAACATATGCTGGCTGGCAGGCGGTGGAGAGATGGATTGCAGTGGGACAGTGTCAGAGAGGCAGTTTCATCACCATCTCTACGGCCCTGTTCACCTGGTATTTTTAGAACACTGGGGAGATCTGTTAGTCAAAGGAAGAGAGGAGGAGGAGGTGGAGGAGGAGCAGGAGGAGGAAGAGACCTGACTAGCCGCAGGTAACGCCAGGCTCCACTTAGCCAAATCCGTATGGGGCCTCAAACGCCAAGTTATTTTGGGTGGGTATCTGTAAGGTGGGGGTGGGGGTGGGGGTGGGTAGTGTCCCACCGGCTTGGGTTTCAAAAAGCTCATAGTGCTGACGAATTTTTGGTCTTCGCGTTCTATTTTTGGTTAATCAGCCCAAACTTTATTGATGCAAATGGGGAAACCTGTCCCCGTTTGACCTTTCCTAAGTAGCACGGGGCAGCGAGCAATCCCCAAAAGAATAACGCATAATTTATTTCAAAGTAAAATGCACCGGTAATGCACACGAAAACATCACGCGCACAGTGGCAGTCAATGCCAAATCAAGGACTTCCTTTTGGTTTGCAACCTGCAAATTTTCCTGTCGCACGGAGACTACTTTCAGCTTACCACGCATGTTTTTTTCAGCGTTGAAAAAGACCAAGACAAACACAGGAAGGCCACGTTAAAAACACATAATTCTTGCAAACGTCTTTATTTTTAGACAAGGAAAAACATGCTCTCTCCATACCTTTTATGTAATCCAATCACAGTGTCTCCTGCTAATGAACGCAGTGGGCTGTGATGGTCAACACTGGACAGATCTGACTTTAAATAAAAGGCTAATATTAGCCCCATACATATCCCTATAACCCCAGTGGGGAGGAGGAATCTGAGGGGACGATGGGTGAGATGACAGACTCCAACTATCTGACAGGTTCTGGGTGAGAGAAAGAGAGAGAGAAAAAGAGAGAGAGAGAGAGAGAGAGAGCTGAACTGTTATAAAGTGACACAACTGGGTCTTCGTCTCAGTCACACCACCACTCCTCACTGCAGGCACTGAGCGGAGATGAGGGCTTTTTGTCCTTTTGTCTGCCTGCGTGTGTGTGCTCTCCCGTGGATGTATACTTGTGAGGACCACATGTCCTCGCAAGTTGAGATAAAGCATGCTATATCGTGCCTGATAGTAATGGCTTGCAGTGATCTCGAAAGGTTTTTTTTTTTTATGTTATTGTAACATTTTGCATTACAGCTCAGAATTATAATAAGAAGTTGTCACTTTTTTTTATCACCCACTTGTAATATCATACTGAGTTGAATTATCCCTGTTCCTCAGTGCATTTTCATCTGAATATATAATCTCCCTTATTTAGTTAATGCATGCACGGTCTGAGCCAGCCTAGTGGGGAAAATGGTTGTGTAGTCTCCGGAATCAGTAAAAGTATTCCCACTAGTTTGATTTTATTGATTTTGATTGAGTGTTGCACCTCAAGAAGCTTTTTACTGCTGATTCACAGGAGAACAATAGAGTTATCTGAATTGTAAAACAAAAGGGGGATACAGCCATCAGTTTGGAACATGTGGCGTTAACTACAGCGAAGAATAACTGCCCCCAAGGAGGAACATGGAATAAATGCATCGCTTCTTTTGAATAACAAACCAAACACTTACTTACCGGACTAAAACTGACTTCTGTGAAGTTATGTCTGCTGTGTTTGAGCAGATGTGTATTCTCTGCTTTCGCTGTCACTGAACAACGTATTTTACAGCGCAGTTTGATTTTTATTTCGCAATTCGAATTTTTACTTTTGCTGTAATTTACCATTTTAACCTAGATCTGTGTGTGTGTCTGTGTGTGTGCTTGCTCCCTGCTGTTATGGCAGGCACCTAAACCAACACCTCAGTAACAAGGGAGTGGCTTGAGTGCATGATTGACAGCAGCGACCTTGCCTCAATTGCTTGTAATTAGTTCTTTAAAAAACAGGGCGCCAAAAGACAACTGACCTGTCTCGCATACCTGTTTTTATAGGTAATTGTTAAAACGCCTGCCATTTTCACGCTTGTAATAATAAACTCCTTGAACTAATACACTCATCACTCTTGAAAAGGGAGTGCTGACAACCCAGAAGAAAGATATGTTTGTTTAAGTAGTGGGGGGGGAAAGGCATGATACAAGCAGCTGGAGAAAATGTTTTCAGTGTTTTGGAAATGTCTAATTGCTAAAATCTGCTCCGAGTTTTGCACAAGTGCAGTTGCTGTTTTTTTTACAGCATCGCTGTAATGTCTGAGCCAAGAAAGCGGGTGCTAAAATCCCTCAGAAGAAAACAGAAAACCAGGTGAAGAGGCATGAACGCAGATCCAGAAATAGCTAGAATGATGCATGCAGCGCAGGTGTGATGACTCACAAAATGAAGACGGGGATATTCAGACTGCAGAGAGAAGACTGTAGAGGATGACCAGTCTTTGAAAGGAAATTGTCTTTTTGGATAAAAAAATTCTACTGCAAGAATGCATTAAATCAGAATTGGACAACGGTATGATCGTATCCCTTTTTATTATTTAAAACTTGGACTGACACATCGGCAAATTAATATTCTCATGTGATGCACCACCTTTATTTCTGCATGTTCACATGGCAGAATTGATGTACACGTTGCTGCGGTCGGTCACGTCGCTGTGCCAGGGGCCGAGCTCGGCTGAGCGGGCATCTGGCTTTGCGGTGCCGAGCTCTGGGCGTGCAGCCGCGTCCCAGCATGCCGTGCAGCGCGGCCATATTGCTCCGGCACCGAGGCCCGGGATCGTCCAGGCTTGACGGGTGGAGCAGGGGCGGAAGAGCCCTGCCTGGAGCCAGCATGGTGGCAATATGGACCACACGGAGCAGGCAGGGGTCAAGTCACACAAAAACTACGAGCCAGTGTGGGTCCGGGGGCGTGTGTGAGCGTGTGTGTGTGTGCGTGCGTGTGTGAGGGAGAAAAAGAGAGAGAGTTAGCACTGTGATCGGGAGATAAAGAGTAGATAAAGACAACCCCTAATTCATTAGAATAAATCCTTTCCCTTAATTATTGATAATGAATCTGCTCTTTAATCTTTCTCTTTCTTCCTTCCCTTATCTGCCTGTGTCAGCACTTTGTCTCCCTGGCTTGGTGTTGGGTGGTAAGGCCTAGTTTTCAGCCACCCAAGGGCAGCAGTCAATAACATCCCGTGCTGCTGTTACTGTAAGCAGGGATGTGATTAGCACAGAGAGGCACAGAAAAGGCAGCGGGGAAATAAGAACTTTAAAGTAGCCAGGGATATATGAATCTCCTGTGGGATTCTTCAGTCTCGGTTATAAAGAGAAACGTGAGAAAATTTTGTTTTTTTTTTTTTTTTATGTATGATAAAATGACATAAAGTGACCCAGTGTTGGTTCTGAATCAGGATCACTGTAACTGCTCACCAACATACTCTGGTGATCAATGCCATGTAGTAATCTTAGTGCAACATCAGCAGACTTTTTTTTTTTTTTTTTTTTTTTACACTCATGGAGCTCCATTTCCCAGAGGTCTGTGCAGTTCACGTAGTCCCGGTGCGGTACTGGCGAGGCCTCAGCGACCCCTAGCTCACCTTTGTGTTTGCTGGCTGCTTGTTTGAACAGGAGCCAGTGGACAGCGCCTCGCTGTTTACCCTGCTCAATATTTCATGGAGAATGAACACTCGCAGAATGAGGGATCGCGTTAATATTGCTGTTAAAATTAAGCGATAATTAAAATTTGTTAGTTTAAAAGCCATTGCAGTCTATAAAAGTTTGATTACTGGAAAATTAGGTGCATTAAGTTTTTATGGGTTGGCCTGTGCTATCGCTTGGGAACGATTTTTATGCACTTGTCATGGGCATATGGTGCAAAACTGTGCGAGTGTGTGTGTGTGCGTGTTTGTTGGTAGGGGGTTGTGAGGGAAGCATGTTGGTCTCTGAAAAGCTGACACACTTAAATGCTAAAATCTCCACCCCTGTGGTCTTGCTCATCATTAGTTAAAGCGTAGTACCACCACAGTCTGGTAGTGGCAACTGTGACAAAATGCCAATTATAAATCTGGGCCTGCGTCTTGAAGTAGGGAGGTCAGAAGTCACGTACATCTTAGACGCACCGTGGACACGTCGTTTGGCCAGTGATGTCACATCAGCGCTCTTATCCGGGATCTGTATTGTTGTTGGTCACTCTAACGTCCAGGTCCTTGTTGCAGGGTGCAGCGGGGCTCCTATTACTAATAATAATGTTAGTTAGCAGTCGACAGCTTGTCCCAGAGTTGGAAGCCACTCGTCATGTCAGAGCAGCATGACCTTGACTTGTGGAATAAATCTGCAGCGGTAGTTTGTCCTCTCGTAACAGCGTCTACCTCATCTCGGTAGTGCAGCTCTGACAGTCCCTCCAGTTTTTGAAGTTTTTCTTTCCTTAAGAATGATGTCACCCGCTGCTGAAACCCAAGTGACATTACTCAACCAGACAAGAACGGAGAATGTGCACAGTTCACCTTCATATTCATTTCACATCCTGTGGCACAAAACCAGGCAGTTATACAGTGACACAATTGTGCAGCTAACTGTTGACAGTGGCTGGACATTATGCACAGTGGGACTGTGGAAAAACTGGGCTGCTGCCAGCCTGTTTTTCTTTTCTATTGAAACATCAGACTGTCATGGCAGAAATGGATGTTGCCAGGCATCACTAATGAGCCAATTAATCAATGAATTAGCTGAGCAGCGATTAAATTAATGCGAGCTGGACGAGCGAGCGGCAGTTGTGGATATATCCTGGGGAAGGTGATTAACACACACACACGGAACAGGCAGCGATCAACAAGGCCGCTATTAAGTTGGACAACTTCCTGAACTTTTCTCTTTTCAGCTAAATATAGAACGGCTTAATTCATTTTTCTTTGTGGACTAGAGAAATATTATCATATTTTCCCATGTGGCCATGCTGCATTTCTAATATGCCGTGGAGCTCCAAAGAGATTGAGTTGCATTTTTTTTTAACGCTATTATTTCTTCAAACATTTCTGCAAGTGTTTAAGTACGAACAAATAACTAATAAATATATACTTTAAATATCTCTCTTAAGATATTTTTATTCCATTAATAAACAGTGGCATATAATATTCACTCACTTACCTGTGACCAGACAAATTACATAAACATTAATATTTGTGGCCTAAAAAAGAAAAGTTCCACTGAAATTGGATTACACAACATAATTAGAAAGCATAATTCTGATAGCAATATTACATTCATTTTTAATTATATGAGTGAAAGAGGGCATGATTAACATTGATTAGACATTATGGAAACATTTTTCAGATGTTCAGAAATGTGTGAAAGTCAAAAGGACACTTAGGCAGATTAAAGCCATAGATTGGTAATAATAAATCTTTTCAATCTTGTAAATCTTTTTGCGTGATTTTCTCCTCACATGCACCCAAAGAGTTTGCCATTCCTGAGATAGGGAGGGAGAAATCCATGCTCATAACTCCTCTTTCTAATTTGGGATAATTTCTGGTAAAATAAATTATTGTAAAATCAAACTATTTTTCATTTTATTTGGGTCCTCGTAGTGCCCCCTTAAGGAAACCTGCTGATACTCCAAACTCATTCACATAAACCACACCCTCTAATGGCTTATACATAAATCAATAGCTACATACTCGACACACAATAAGCATTTTTTGCTTCATGTGTTGGACATCACATAAGATCAATCATAGTAACGGACAGTGGTTCCCAAAATGGGGTCTGCAGAACACAGGTCTGGAGCAGGCTGTAAGGGTCCTTTAGGGGCCTCCAAGGAGTCCCCAGCAAAATGAGGAACAGTCTCAGGTCACTGCTGTATAATTCACCAGAAATTATTCCATTTAGAGAATGTCAAAGAAAGATTGTTGCAGTTTTTGGTGTCACTTCTCCCACTATCTTCACCTCACGAGCAGCGTTGAGATTTCCTCACTAAATCAACAATAACTGTGTTAACTAAATGTTGTAAGCTGGGTGGTCTGTCAGATCTACAGAGCACTTTGTGCGTATGTGTGTATGTGTGTATGTGTGTGTGTTTGGCAGCAAACAATGCAGAACTCATCATCATCAGCCCTGTGTGGGCTGTTGGTCCAGCACTGTATCACATCATCTACACATGTCTAAAGTCTCCAGCCAAACACACCCACCCCGACACACACACACACACTCCTTGCCGAGACGTTCTAAAAAGTGGGGGTGGGTGGCGATGTTGGGGAGGCTCCCTTGATTATGTGACATCCTCCGGAAGACCGCTGGAGTTGTTTCCTCCATTACTTAGAGGGGGAAAAAAGAGGCCTTTTCACTATTGAGACTGTCACTCTCAATTTGGGCTAACGGTAAGCATGCACAAGGCCTCCTGGATATTCCCCCCACCTGCTCTCACCCTACTCCCACTCACCCCCCCCCCACCCATCACACACACCCACGCCACCCCAACCTCCCCTCCCCCTGCAGCGGATCGCCGTGGTGACAGTTTGATTAGATCATCAATCGTGGCCGTTAACAGCGGTTTTCCTGAGCACCTGGACCGGCAGGTCACAGCTGGCTCTGAGCTACCGCTGTCCCCCTGACCCAGAGCTGTGTGTGTGTGTGTGTATGCTTGCAGACCAGTTGTTTTTGTGTGCCAGACCAGCTCTTTGTACTGTATTTGTGAACTTTCAAGTACGTGTGTGTGTGTGTGCGTGCATTTGTGTCGCATGGTCTGATGTGCAAGTTCACTCACGAGTCAAACATGCTGATGTTTGTGTGCATGTCGATACGTGTCGGTGTCTGTCAGCAAACACCGTTGTGTTTCTGCGTTTGTAAGTGTGTGCTTGAAATGACCCGGGCTCAGTGCAGAGCTTTATTTGAATGTCCACTACCGTTTCAATTCAGTACAAATGAGGAATGCATTTCCTCAGGGTGCCTTTAGACCCACCTTGTTATTTTCTGATGTTTTTTCTTTTTTCTTTTTTTTTTTGCCGGAGGTCGAAACACTACTGAATGTTTTAATTCTTCACATATGTTGCGAGAGACTGCTTTCTAAAGAACGAGAGCGATGACAGGTGAGAATATAAATGTTTATGCATGCTACAAGAATAAAATTAGAGGAATAAAGTAATGCAGTGCTACCAGATACTTTCCAGAGTGTATTTTTCTTTGTGTTTGCAGATGCGCAGATACCAGTTTGTCGCAGTTACGGCTATTCTGTAACACCACACACACACACAGACACACACACACTTTACCGTCGCTACGACACCCCGCACTTCACAAACACACGCATACATAAATTCACCTGCTTCCCCACGTTGTCTTCGTCGGCTGTATCAGGTTCCTCGTCGTTCTGGTAAAGCAGTTAAATTTATGGGCTAACAATAATGGGACAAAGTGTGTGTCTCATTGCGATTCCTCAGGTATTCCATGATTAAATAAACGTCCCCGGTCTTTTCATAAAGCTTGTTTATGGCAGCGTGGCACCATATGCTACTGCTTCCACCCCACCCACCCATCTCTTTCTCCCTCTCTCCCTCTCTCTGTTTAATTCTCTCTCTTTCTCTTTGTCTCTCCCTCCGTTCCTCTCCATGCTTCATACGCTGCCCTACACCGCCTCTACCAGATGCAGGCTAGCCATTATTCCGTGGCGGAGTCGTGGTGGAGAAGCTAAAGTTGTGAATTAACATGTAGAAGCCATTACGGAGCGATGATGATATCCATCTGCGGCGTTCATAGGTGCTACTTAGTAAATTGTCTGCGCTGTAATGGCACAACAGTAACAATATGAGTCTGTTTTATCAACTCCATGGTCTGTTCACGTCTCTTGTGTTAAGTACATGCTCAGGTGTGACTTATTTGCTGGTTGCTGTTGAGTGTTTGGTTTGTCGCAGGTCCGTGTGCTGTTGGTCAGGGCAGTCAGGGAAATTTATTTTAAGCATCAAGGCTTCAAAGTGCAGTCATGGAACGATTAAAAATGCTTGAGATCATCACATTTTTCATTTTATTTCATTTTTATTGGAATAAACCTCTTATTTCACTTTTTTGTGTCAGATGATGTGCTCATAGACAAACTCTATTTTATAATATTTAACTGATCTGTTTTTATCTTAAAAACACACACTTTAGCATTCACATAAAGCAAACAAACAAACAAACAAATGCACTTACAAAATAGAAACTATTATGACAAAAGCAATCATACTGTAACACAAAATTCACTCAGCGTGTCAAATGTGGCAGAACTTTCAATGATGTGTTCAAATTCAATTAGAAGATTATGAATCCATCAATTCAAATGTGTTGAGTTCTGCACATGTGAAACACATATTAACCCCGATGCTCAGATTTTGTCCTCCGTGACACTCCCGTCCCCTGTGGCTGGACAGTTTTGACTACGCAAACGCAGGCAAAGCAGTAAAAGTTGGCCACTGGTAATTAATTCTCCAATGCAGTGTGCAACTCTGTGTGGTGTGTGTGTGTGTTCGGGGATGGAAAGGAAAAAAAACAAAAAAAAAACAACAGTTGCTACAAAGCAAGTTAGAAAAGCAATTAACTTCTCCGGCCAGGACATGGCAGTAAACACGTGTGATTGTTCACTATATTGTCTTGTTTGCTTCCCGGAGTCACGTCGTGATAGAAGGTCCCGAGACGGGGAGACTCGGTTTGTGTACTCTAGACTTTTGTTGTGATTATTAATGGGCGTTTCACATTAACCTCGTCGTGCTAATATGCTCAACAATGGCCCAAATCACCTGAGCGTTGAGGACGATGGAGGCGGCCCTGTCTCCCCGTCCAGCCAACACTGTAGCAGCTACCCCACTATCCCCCCCCCACCACCCAATGACCAAGATTAATGAAACCTCCGCTGTTTTTAATTAGCACGGCCACAGTCATCAATTACGTCTGCCCCACCCCAAATACAAATATTGTTATATTTGGGGGAAAAATTCTTGATTTATTTCATTGTGGTGGCCGAAGGAGTGAGATGAATGGCCTCCCATCATGGTCATTTGCAGGGATGAGGAGGAGGAGAAGAGGAGTGAGAGTGGGGTGGGTCGGGGTGGTGGCGGCGGCGGTGGGGGGTAATAAGATCACAAGGAGGGGAGGGAGGGGGTTACAGTAGAGGACATGAACAGGGCCAGCCAGGGAAAGCCAAGTCTACAGGGAAAGACCAGTCTGGGTCTCAGTGTCCCTGTGCAGGGATCTGACTCCAACTGTCTAGGAACTTAATTAGACTTTCCTTGAACCCAGAGCTGCTCTGATACCAGTTTTCTTTTTGCCGATATAAGCAGCAGGAGAATGTGCTGTTCAAGTACCAATCAAAGGACCACTTATTCAAAACAGTCACAGGAACAAGTACATCGCTTGCCTTCATTTATTCGATTAAATTGGACGATTTTATGAGCCCAAACATGTCAAGTTTTTTTTTTCTCAAATACTTAGAATATGTTCAGAAGAATCTTACTACATCAGGAAAACTGAATTTAAAATATTAATATTTACATAAATGAGAGCGGCATTTTGTCGCACACGTTTAAGGTGCCTTTTGTGATCAGTTACCTTCTTTTTGATGATGGTTGATACGCTAATGCCACAAAATCTACGTGGAGAATTTCAAGTTTCAATCTAGTTTTCCTCTTTAAAATCCACTAAGCCATTCCAAACCATTAATAAATCATTCAGATACACTTTACTGTGGAAAGCAAATTAAAAGATTCTGCAACATTTGTCAAAGATTCGTTTCCATTGCTTTGACTGTGGATTTCTCTGTACGTTATATAAACATCAGTTTCACTGGACGGCCACTTTTGACAGTCTGCTGTCAGACTTCTCATCACGTTCAGGCCCCGACAGCTACAGTGGTCGTTCATCCAGCATCTGTGTTTTCTCTCAGTTCTGTCTGCTGCTAACTTTGCCTTGTTGCTGTCCGGAGGGTCTTTTCTTCATCTCCATCTCCTCCAACTACTTTTGTTTCTCCACCGCACTTTCCTTACTTTCGTCTGTTACCGAACAAATCTACGAGTGTTTTATTGAGTTGCAAGGCTGATTCTCCCCCTTGAAGCACTCATATTGCACTTTTAACATTTTCCCAATTGCTTTTACTGTGAGGCATGTGCACTATACTGGATATCTATCAATAGTTTTTATCAGATTGTGGTGTGTTTTTTTTATTTTTTATTTTTTTATGCCCCCTATCCAGGGACTTCATATAATACCGAATGTGAGTATTTGTTAGCTGGATCTGTACAAGTCCCAAAGGGGGCGTCTCTTGATTGTTACATGAACACAGAGAATCGGTGTGTGAGAACATAAGGCTAACATTTTACTCTTGTCAGTTTTGACGCGCCGTTCACGACAGCATTGGCAGGCCGTTGGCTCGGCCTTTGCCACGGACGCGTTACATTCCTCACGACAGCTTATGCAGTAAGCAAGGGCACTTAATCCATATAGCTGTGTGCTGAAAGTAAGACAGCATTAGCAAAAATACTGTGCTACAACTTAATGTGTTCGTCCTTGTGAAAAGAAACAGGAGACGAGCCAGATCCTCTCCTCTCTCTCCGCCACACTCAGACTCAGAGCTTTGTCTCTGAGCTCGCCGTTAGTGAACCCAGGCTGGACTCGTGCAGTTAAATCCTGCCGTCGAGCTCGCCCCGGTAAGACACAGCAAAGGAAGAGAGTGCAGACACGGTAGTAGTTGTTGAATCTCGGGGCTCTTCCACATTGTTTTCTTGAAAGAGTTTAACGTCTCTGCAGGCAAACCGAGTCTCCACTTGCTTTTCTCACATTTGCATTCTTGTATGAATTGAGTTATGAAGAAAAATAAACTCTTCTCTAAATCACTTCTTTAAAAAAAATGGTGGGGAAAAAAACACGGTAGTAGACTCGAGCAGCTCCTTTCTGCAGTTCTTCACATTTGCTGGTATCTGACTAGGACGTGTCGTAATAATAATGCGAGTACGGCGCTTTATGACTTGAAGATGTGCACGGCTCATTTCTGTGGTTTGGGTGTTTGCGCTGCGGTGAGCCACCAGCCATTTCGCTTTTGCTGGCCACACACACGCACACACACACAGATTTTATACCCTTACTGCCACGGCCGTCGCCTGCCCACTGACTCCAGAGAGAAGGGTGGGAAATATCTTGAATATTTTATGAAGCTCGGGAACCCCACCTCTGTCTTCCCCACCCTGCAGAACCACCGCTGCTATGTCCAGCAGTATGCACACACACACACACACATACACACACACATACTCACACACATACACACCAGCACAAAACAGAAATAATGTTTTAAATGCAATCATTGTCAGGCCCAAACAATGTCATTTATCAAGGGAGCATTTGGGACTGTATAATAAGTTTCACATTATTAATACAATTTTTCATCCTCTGTCAAGCCTATCTGATTTATGGCACGCGTGTGATCTAAGGTGATCATTGAATTACAATTCCAGTAATAAGAGAGAGAATGGACCTGGTCTTTTACTTCTGCCCAGTGGAGCACACACACACACACACACACACACACACACACAACACTAGATAAACAGCCTCCAGTTGCGACATACAGCAATTACACACAACATACAACAATAGTCACAACCACCCCACCCGTGTTATAACTTTTAGCGGTCATAGCGCGGAGTAAATTTGCTAAATATTTGGGAGTTAAACCAATATGCCAGCTTCCTAATTTCAGTGAGAGAACGAGGAGAGGGGAGGAAAAAAACAAAAAACAAATGAACCTAGGCCCGTGTTAATTAGATAAGGGACAAAGCTCATTATTCTAAAATGATATTGGGGCCCAGAGAGTAAATATGAGTGGCCCGTTAGGGGCTCGGTAATGGGACGGGGATGCACGTCGTTACAGGGCCGAATGATTTACAGCTAGATGCTCTTTGATGTATAGACTGTACCTTTTATTAAGTGGCTGTCGTTACGGTCACTGGCTCAGTCATTTCCCTTTGTGTCTAATCAAAATCCATATCCAGACACCCCACCATCCAGACCCAGCCGCTCCAGATGGGAAAGAAATTACGGGAATGTCGGCGTCCCCTTCCCACAGTCGCCCCCACCCCACCCCAACCCCACCTCCCTTCCTCCACCCCAGCCTCTGCTCACGTTCAGTAAAAGCTACCAGAGATGCTTGTGATGCAGATAATATAATCCAACAAACAGCAGCGGCAAACGAACAAATGGAAGTGCGAACGTCTTTTGAGGTAATTAAATAATAAAGACAGACTCCTATCATAACGCTTGGATCCAGTTTGAACAAGTATTTGCACTATTAGCAGTCTTGCTTTGGCTTTATCAGATTAGCTTGCTGTTGAGGGCCCGGTGATCGGCGTCATACATCATCCTGTTTGATTTCTGTTTAGAGCGAATTTGGGGAGGCTGCTAATTGGATTGCGGGAGTCTAGCCCCGGTTAAAGATGGTAAACAGCAGAGCAGACTTGTCCCCCAACTCTCAGCCCCAAAGGCTCTGAAAACGCCAGCTCTCCTCAGGATCGCCACAATTTATGAGACATTTTCTCTGTATTCTTAAAAGATAATTAGGTTTATCACCCATTTTTTTCCCCTCTCAGCCCCCCTTCCTTCTCTTTTGTGTACCTGAGAGCATACAATCGCAGCATAAAAACATAAATATTTCTGCAGCACAGCAGCGCTGGCAGGTGAGCCTAATGAAATTCTAGGAGTGTAATTTGATTTACGAGGTGCTAATGCGGCCTGATATTAGAGAGAAAAAGCTCTGATATGGCTGCCTTGTGCTGTATTTAAGGCCTATCAGAAGCCTGATAAAGAGCATCCTGTCCTCAGCACTGCGGCTGAGTTATTATTGCAGATATTCATATTGATAGTAATTCTTCCCGACGCAATTTAGTGCCGGCAATATATAAATATGGAGATAATAGTTAATTTTGGTGGCTGCTCAGATTGCGATGCTTTAAATTCAACACTTACAAAAAAAACTTTGAGCTGTGAAGCATCTGGACACTTTTTAAAGTGCCATTTTAAGGATGGGTCGGGGGGGTTGGGAAGAGGCCTTTGACCGAACAGTGTCACACAAATCAGATTTCCAGTACTTTTCAGCGGCCGCTAATTTCAGCGGGAGGCTTTTTGGAGCTCTTGATTTGCAGTTTTTCAGTTGAAACATTTTGATTAATAGTCTGATATCCGTAAAAACCTATTAAGCTTTTAAATTAACTGAGTCGGGAAACCAGACGTCACACCAGTATGCGCATACACGCAGAGAGAGAGATCATTTTTGGGGTGTTTTGTTCAGAATCATGTTGTTTCATTCTCTTGCAGGAAAAAAAAAGGTTTCTTGTAATTCAACATTGTGTGTGTGTGTGTGCGTATCTGCGTGTGTGTGAGCGCGCACAGGGGACGTGTCTATGTGTCTGCGCGTACACACACTTTCCAGGCTCAAATTTAGGTCTGTGTGCTTCAAAGTGTGTTTGGGACCATTGAGCTATGGCTCATAATAAAAACAGGCAATAACAGGGCCACCACAGAGGGACCTGGCCTTTGTGCCTCCCTGCTCCCCTCTCCCCTCCATGCCACCTCCTTCTCCTCATGGCCTCTCCCCACCCCCTAAGTTATGGGCTGAATAACAGCGCAACAATATTAAGATAACATTTCCTGATTGTTTGTCAGGCAGGAGGCTCCTTCACCCCGCTTTCATCACGTCCACCGTGTTCATTAAATTGACAATTTGTATTTGCCCTACAGCGGGATAAACAGGAGCTTATCTGATGGGCCTAGTCTTTTATTATTTATTTCATTATCTTTTTTTTTTCCTCTCTCTCTCTCTCTCTCCTCCCCCTCCTTCTCCCGGGATTGAAGGTAAACATAAATCAGCACCAGCATCTCTGTTGTGTGCCGTTGTTTATATTGCAGTCATATGCAGCCGCGGCCCTCTCGGAGGACGTTCATCTACAACACTCCGCAGACACGTGTGGCCTCTTCGTGGTGGTTTTAGCCGTTGTTTCGTGTGACACGCCGGCTGCACGCTCCTGCGGGCCTAAGTATGATATAACCCGATAGATATTTCACTTTTAAAATGCCCCGCCGTTGGGATAATTCTCGGACTCGTTCCTGAGAGGGTCCTGACGTTCTCTCCACGGCCCCGAGACGCTCGCCTGCGTTCACCTGAATGTTAAACCAGCGCCGTCCGGGAAAGCGATTCGAGTAGCCGCAGACCACATCGACTGCAGAGCCTTCCGAAGCATTTCTCCTAAGCACCGTGAGCGATGATGTTGCCCGGTTCGATAGCTTAGCCCGGGAACAAGCCTGTCGTCGGTCGACATTGTGCAGGCAAACGAAAAATAACGAAGCCGGCGTCCTTACTTAGGAAACACTTGTCCCAGAAATTTAATCTTTTCCCCATTTTTTACCCAACACCCCCCTCTAATCAGGTTTCAATTGACTGCCATTGAAAGAAGAGCCTCTCCTCAGACGCATGTATAGGTCCGAACCCAGTCAGACACCATTTAAGGCTTACTCAGTCTTCCTCCCAATATCTTGGAGAGCTCAGGGCCAAATGATTTAATCTTCATTCAGCTAATTTAGTCTGGATTTAAGCTGCCGGGTTGTCGAAGTGCAGAGTGATGGAGTCTGAAAACAGGATGAGAGGGAAAGGGAGCGGAGGGGAAAAGCGGAAGGAAGGAGGGAGGGAAACAGAGAGAGCGGGAGAGATAAAGATAGAGCGATGGAGGGAGAAAGAGAGAGAGAGAGAGAGAG
>JAOXYL010000043.1:19189711-19206206 GCA_028564955.1 Terapon puta
TCTCTACCCCATATATATATATATATATATATATATATATATATATATATATATTTATATATATATATATATATGTGTGTGTGTGTATTATATATATGTATACATATATAATGTGTGTGTGTGTATTATATATATGTATGTATAAGTTCAGTTAACCAAGCTAACCTCATCATCATCATCAATCACACAACCCTTTTCCACTCTTGCACATCCTTAGTACACATTTGACCAATAAAGAGACAAAACCACTCCTCTCTCCTCTTTACATCGCTCCCACCAATCATATCTGTGCTATTCTCCAACGAAAACAACAACAGGTTACTGAGGCAACTGCTGTTGTTTTTCCAAATAAAATTTATTGTCTTTACTCAAGGAAAATATAGATATAGTCCCAGACTGGGTTCATCTGTCTGTCTGTCTGTTCGTCTGTATAAAGTCCTGTTATCGAGTGCCCTCCTGGTGCACTGTGCCCCGACCATGGCGCAGTTCTCTGCACCCTGAAGTCAAGCCTGCTTATCCAATATGGTCGATAAAAGCACTACCTTGGAGTTTAATACTTTCTAACTTGTTTAAGACCAACAAAACAAAAGGAGCCCTCGCCGAACACGAGCCTCGGAGTCATTCAAACAATTTAAAAGCATACTGATATTTTGTATTCAGCTGTCCCGGACTACAATTTAAATGTTCCTCGGATGTTTGTCAAAGGGATTTTAATGGTGCGCTAAAACAAATGATAAATCCTGTTTCGAGCTGCCCTGTGAATCCTGCACCCCCCCCCACCCCACCCCGTCCCCGCTGTCAGTCCTCCTCTGCACCTCCTCCATCCGCCTCGGCAGTGTTTCTCTCCCAGCAGAGCCGCTCTGCCTCTGCTCTCACCTGTGTCCCCTTATGCTGAGCTCATTCACATAAACAGGTACATGAGTCACCTCCCACGGCGCTCTCCAGGCAACACTCACATGGTGTGCATATGTGCGCGCATACGTGTGTGTTTATACCGCACTTTCCCCCACCTCGCAACCTGCCCTCCGCCCAGCTGTTAGTGGTGTCGCAGCAGAGATTGATAAGTTGACGCTAAAAGCTCTTTGTTTGAGGAGCCTCCTGGAGTGAGAGAAAAACACCACCTGCTTGCCACAGCGATATGAGAACACACACACACACGCGCGCGTACTGTATACACACACGTCACTCAGTGCAGACGCTCAGCCAACGTTTGACAGTGCTGGAGGGATTGAAGTCAAACTTAACAGCAGCCCATAATTTTCACAATATGGTATTATGCATAAATATTAAAACATCTCAAACAAATGACTTCAACTGATATTTTGCATATTGTTTACTTTGAATGATAATAGATATTTTAAATATATGTATTTATTAGACATTGTTGGGCTGGCCTTTGACGAATACTAGATAATTTGGTATAGATTAAAGAAATTGAATTCGGATGTAGCCAAATGTACTTCAGATGTGACAAATGGTTGCTCATTAGTCATTTTGTTTTTTCAAACAATTAGCCCATCACCCCTCATTTAAAACAAACACTGTTAGATCATTATTACCTGTTCAGCACGGTGCAAGAGGGGATGTGTAACCTGCAGTAATTGATATCAGTCATCAACACAACAAGCTAAAGATCTTGCTGCCTTGCTGCATATCTTTGAACCTCAGTTATGCCGCCGCTCGGGCACCAACCAAGCAAAACTTCTCCCACTTTCTCTGTCTAACTTTGCTGTAACAGTCATGTAATCAACGTACATGCTTGAAAGAAGAAAAGACACAAAAGGAAAAAAAACAATACCTAGAATATCGACTATGACGCCATCAAACACGCGATAATGTCTGTTAGCCAGCTGATTGTCCTGCTTGTAGTTGGTGCTCAGCTTTAACTGTCCCCAACAAATCTCCACTTCATAAAAATTTCGGAGAAGGCCAGCCCATATCTGCTAAGGACACATTGCATTCAGACTTTCGGCTCATCCGTCAATCACATTTCGTTTCCGCTCAGTCTTTTTGAAGCCTTTACTTTTGGCGATGTGTTATATAATTAGTTTTTAAAAATATAGTATTATTATAGATATTCAAAGTAGGGTTCTCACCCACCCCAAGCGGAGGGTGGTCCAAATTGTCACTATTCGAATAAGGTCACTTTATATAAATTGAGAAAAGTATAGTGGTTAAGCGCAATCAGGCCCTTTTAGCTTTAGCTCTTACATCACAAGTAGTGATATTCAGTGTGTGATCCAGTAAGATGGCATGTGTTATCCCCAGTGGAGAGTCCTTACTTTTTCTGCTCCTGGCCTTTGGAGAGCATTTCTACCTCAGCCCTCTGCTGCCAACGCCACACCGCGCTCACACACACACACACACACAAACACACATAAAGACGTGGCCGCCTGTCACTCCGTTAGTCCTCACATGTGACGTTGCCAGCAGCTGTTACTGTATGTTCAGCACACTTTATAAGTGTGCATATGAGTGTGTGAGTATGCGTTTGTGTGTGTTTGTGTATGCGCATGTTGGTGCCATATGTCTCTTTCCCCAGATACGGCTTCATATCAGCTCCAGAAAGCAAAGGAACAGAGCCAAAAGACTAACAGTCACCCACTGTACACTGCAGTCAGCACACATGCCATTTACACATGCACTCAGTTTCGGGGGAAAACAAGATACCTACCAATGAGGAATATGGTTTAAAAAAAAGAAAAGAGGAAAAAAAAATGTAGAAAGGTTTTTATGCATGCATGTGTGATCCCGTGTGGTTTTTCTAGTTCTGGACCGTGACACTTTATCCGTCCTCTATTAGAATCCCTGAATCCAAACTTGTGGTATTCAATCATTTTGATTAAAAGCCGCGGTCTCTAACAGAAGTGTTGGGAGTGGAGCTGCACGGCGGCCCGCCACGTTTGAGAATTCATATATTTTCATAAACTTTTAACAATGTCAATGAGACACGTCTTCAATCTTTGGCCGCGCGACGGCGGGGCATTCAATCTTTCTTTAGCTTTTTCGACAGAAAATTTGAATACGAGTGCAGTGTTATTAATGTGACAGTTCATATGGAGGGCTTCATGGGGGGATTTGTGAGGGGGTTTTTTATTAGTTTTGGAGACACTTGAAGCAGAGAGAGAAGGAAGGGGAAGAAACACGCTCTGTTAGGTCAAATACAGCTACAGGGGCCTCCTCTGCGTTCCCAGCTAGCAGTGACGTTAACATTTTAATTTTGCACGCCCAATTAACAGCACTAACTAACCAGGGACATTAATTTCTGCTACAGCTTCAATATTAGAGAACCAAATAGGTTTTTTTCCCCTGTTGTGAATCTCTTATTTATTTATCATTTTGTTTTGCATCCACCACCCTCCTCAATTTTTTTATTGAATTGCAGTCAAATCAATATGGCTCTAATGCTGATTTATTCAGTGGCATACCTATCTCTGCTCTGACTCAGTTTTAAGTGGCTGGTTGAGGGATATATCAGTGTATTGTGAACTCAACAAAACTGATATAGCTGCTCTGCTCCTTTTAATCCCAATTATCAATGACCAAAAAAAAAACCCCATACAATTATTTCTTCTCTTTTTGCATTCAGGCTTATTTGAAAGTGACCGACCAGTCAGTGGCTGAGGCAGGATGACTTTGAGTGTATCGCATTTGGATTGATAGGAGGTTAAATTTAGCCTGATGCAGTACAGTGCGTCTGATTGCCCTTGATGTCGAAAAGAGCAAAGCCCGGCTAACATGAAATGGTTCGTCAATGCCAGATCAATGTGTACATCTTAAATGAACGCTCGCCGGCTACACAATCCACAAACAGCAGGTAGGTTATAGCGGCACAGCGCTGTATTGAGTGTCTGTTGTCTTTGACACATCTTTGGTGTCATGGGTGGTGCCATAGAGGCGCCTGAGAAACGGGCCATTCCCCATTCATATAGCTTTTATTACCATTCTCTGGTTACACGACATAATAACGCGGAGCATTTCATCAGCATTAACTTCACTGGTGTAGATATCCATCTGTCAATACGCAAACTCTGGCTATTGACCATACTTATGTTTATGGGATGTCCACGTGCTGTGTTGCATCGTGTGCGTTTGTACCTACATGTGTACGAAAATGTGTGAGTGCATGTTTTTTCTTTTAAAATGTCAAAGACCTGACAGAGGATTGATGTTGCCCAAAGATACATTTGTGAGTTCCTTTATATTACTGATTAAGATAGGTAATTACAGTCAGACAGATTTTTTTCTTCACCCACAATACCATGGAGATGAATGGGGTTTTATTTGGGGTCCTCTCAGAATGGTAAAAAAATCAGATCCGATATAGTTATGAGAAAAACTATTATTTCACCTCCTCTGTCAGAGTATGAACTGCTCAAAATGATGGTTTGTAGAAAGCTACACGACAGTAAGAAATTCTAATAATCTCTTGAATAAACCATGTGAGCTTGTCCTAGTAGTAACCAAACCTTCTAACTGGGAGTTAGCTGAAAGGGGAATAATTGGCAAAGCAAAGTAGTCGCCTCACTACTTGAGGCTCGCAGCTCCTATTTTGCTTTCGCACTTTGTGGGGTGACCAGGCCTTAGTTTGTTTTTTTCCTCTGTTTTCGGAAGAAATGCCCCAGCTTGCTTTTCAAAAATGTGTTTTTATTGCAGTGAGCAGTGAGAATTTCATTCGCCTTCTTCGTTGTGGGGTGAAAGAAGAAATCTCAAAAATGATTTTCTCAAAACTTGGTCATACTAAAACAAAAGTACCTAGACGGCACTGAAGATAAGTGAGGAGGCATGTCTCTTTGTAATTTTGCTTTAAAGGCTTCCCATAGTCAACTCTCGCACATTCGCATGTGCCTCAAGAATGTCCCATTTTCGTTAAAAGGCCGAAATCAATCCCACATAGTGGCCCAGCCTTTGTGTTTATTTTCATCCCCACCTGGTTATTCCATGTTCTTTTCTTTACTTCTGTGTTGTGTGCATGTTCCAGTTATTTGCACACAGACACTTTTTTTTTTGGTTGACTTGCGGACCCTCCCCTGCTCTGAGCTGAGTTTCTCCCAGCCTCTGCCGCGTATCGCCGGCCTGTTGTCAGGAGAATGGATGGAGTCCGTCCCCCCCAGTGAAAACCTGGCCAGACACCGAGCGCTAACCCACTGGATAACAGATAGACAGAGACACCCCACATCCCTTTTGGGGATTTAAAAGGGGGGTTCGGAGTCTGTCTGTGTGTGTTTCAGCCGCGTGTGTGTGTGTGCGTGCGTGTGTGTTCTGAGAGCGATCCCATGGTCGTTTGTAACCCTGGCACTCTCATAGCACCTGCTGCCCAACCCAGGCAGCCCAGTAATGATGCAGACTGATGATGTTAATAAGAAGAGGTGCCCCCCTCGGCTACAGAGCTCAGACAGGACACACGTGCCCACTTATCCACACGCGCGCATACACAGATATACGTGCACAAAAATACATACAGTATGGGAAAAAAAACATACATATGAGCATTTTGCGACATTCTCTAATCACAGGTTCATTCGCGTACGTACACACATACAGCACATCGCATCCACGATTCTTTGGGAAGCGTCTGTTTGGTTTGTTCGAGGTGGGAGGCGGCTGGGCTGAGAAACACTACCCCACTATCTGTTCCGAGATACAGAAATAATAATGGAAATAAAAATGTGTTGGTGCGTGCGGGGAAAATCTTTCCGCTGGAAGGAAGAAAAGGGAATTATCACACATAGTGATGTCTTCATGCATGTAGCAATACTCTGTCTCTTTTTATTTAAGAGATAAACATCAGTAATTGGTGGTTGATGTACGGTTCCCAGGCTGCATTCGCTACAGGTACATACACACACATATATATATATATATATATATATATATATATATATATACACACACATATATTCGTTCTCTTTTAATCTGTGTGTGCGCAGTGGTTTTTCAGGATTCAAATGCTTGTTTGCGGTCTTGAGAGCTTAATCTGTTCTCTCCGTCATGATGCTGCTGTGTAGTAAAAGCTGGCTGGAGCCCGGCTAGTACGGGTTGGTAGTTACTTTATGTCTCCCTCTGCAGTGTCTCCTTTTTTATTTTGCCTCACAATCCGGAAGAATTGATGGAGTCTCTGTGTTTATTCCGGCAATGTCAGCACAGCACACACACACACACACACACACACACACATACAGACACAGACTTTCACTCTCTCTCCTTTTCTTCCTCTGTCTCTCTCTCTCCCTCTCTCTCACGAGGTAAACATATTTTGCAGAAAAGCTGACGGAGAGCTTGTTTTAACAACCTCAAGGTCAGCAAGTCAAAGCCTGCAGTCGTCACGCCAGCCTCGCTGTGTGTCGGTGGCCTCTTGTGTATGTGTGTGTGTGTGTGTGTGTGTGTGTGTGCGTGTGCGACTGCGCTTGTGTGCATGTGTGTGTTACAACAGTATGGCATCTCCATGGCAGATTTATACCTCACCGTGCACCTTCAATAATTCAATAACAGTGCCTGTGTCTCCTCCCCAGCTCTCAGTGTCATTATAGAACAGGGCTAAATGCCACCAGGCCTAGTCCATTTCTCCGTCGGTGTCTCTCTGCTGCAGAGCCACAGCACACACAACGTGCCCACACACACGCGCAAAAACACACACTCCGGTGTGCTCCTCCGCTGCCCCACTTTCAGTCGAGCTCCCACAGCTTAGCAGGCTGTCTCCTGTTGCAAATGTCGCTAAAAGCCTGCTATATTTACCTTTTTACTAAACCTGTTAATTTCCAGCTAAAACCTGGTAATTTTGATCAAATCCATCTCCACTGTTCCTCCTCTGCACCAGCGATACGCTGTGGTGCCCACAATTACATTCATCCATGATGAGCATCAGAATCAGTCAGTTCCGCTCTTCCCTCACCTGTTTTATGGCCTGTCGATGCCTCCTCCCTGCGGTGCGAGGCTGTTTTAACCCTCCTGACCTGTCTCCTAGCCCTGCTTAGCTGTATTCTGGACATCCGTGACTCCTCTGGTATTACGGAGCTCCTTCAATCTCTCCCATCGATCCGGCTCCCCCTCTGTTGCTATGTGCTTCAACCTCTCTCTGACCCATCCTCTACTGCCTCATAGTCCTGTCTAGTAATGTGCCCCATGCAATGCCCCCGCTTGTGTGCGTGTGTGTGTGTGCGCGCGCAGGCACGAGCGTGTTCGCCGCTGACCTGAGTGATGAGTGGTGACCCTCTGGCTGGCGCCTGGCGTCCTCCTCACTCCTATTGATTAGATCTGAGGTTTCATACAGTAGCCGCCTCACGTGACTCTGTCATTTACTGTCTCTCCTCTGTCTCCGACCTGTCTTGCACGCGCTCATACACACACACACACGCACGCACATGCATTTCATTCAGTCGCTTATGAAGTGCGTGTGTAAGTGATGAGCTCGTTCTAATCCGCTAATGAATGCGAAAGAGGTCAAAGGGCCGGATTCCATATTGCATGTATGAACATACACCGGCATCCAGGAAAATGAGTTTAATTAAGAGACAACAGATGCAGCATGCTAACTGCTTGTATCATTTAGCTCATAGCTACAGAATGAGTCAGCAGCAAAATGAAGTGCGAGCGAAGGATCAGAGAGAAAACGAGGATACAGCTGTCGATGTTAATATACGTCTGAAGGTTTGATTTGATTTGATGGAGTGCGATTTGCGAGTCTTTCATTCTTCAACGTGCCAGGTCGTTTCCTGCCCTCACAGCCTTTGGTAAACAGCGTCCTCAGAAAAACTAGACCTTTATGTGTGTGCGCGCGTGTGTGTGTGCCTCTTCCACTCAGTCTTTGCCACAGTAATGCTCAGGTTAAGTGTAGTTGCAGGCTATTATACATCATTAGGGTAAGTAAGGCTCAGGCAGCGCGGCAAGAGAAATGGACTCTTTCAGATGCTTCATTCCTCACCGGCCATGGCTGAAATAGGACCTGACGTCATACGCACACACATACACACACACACCCATGCTCGTATACAGGCACAAACCGCTGCTCAGAGAAAGCAGCTACCCACTTATCCAGTCAGTCAGTCACAAATCACCCTGTCAATCAGGTGGTTTATAGAGGCAAAAGTCTCCTGATCGCCGCTAGTCAGTCAGTCCTGCCTGCCACTCTGCTGCCACAGCGGAAATTAAAGTGTTCTTAATGGATAGATGTGAGTGTTTTATTGTGTTTTCGCAGTTTATGATACATGTTAACACCGGCCATGCTGGATTTAAGAGTGTGGTAATTTCTTCTAACCATATCAATTAGAGTCAGGCTGGCACATGGGTTGGATGTAGGCCTTTTATTAAAATGAGAGCTTAACCATCCAGTCTGATAGATAGGATGCAATTTATTACTGTGATTGTTGTGGCATACATGAATAATGAATAATAATGAATTGAACATATTTGTTGCTTTTTTTTTAGCTTAATTTAAACTTTTTACTTCATGCCAGAAAAAAAAGGGAGGGAAAATAATTTACTGATAATCTTTCCAACAGCAACATCACTTTTGAGGAATTACATTATTATGAAAAGTGGCTGAAATGGTGCCTCTGGGCATCTCCACGTCAGCGCACAAGTGTCTGTATCATCCCCCAAAATGATCGAACCCTGACATGAACACACTGTTTTACACAGAAAAAAGTAGTCAAACACACTCCGCTCTTAGTTTTAGGCCAAAGCAAGGTAGAGAAAGCACAACATCCTCTTTTTTCTCTCTCTCTCTCTCTCTATCTGAGTTTGTTGTGTTCCTCGTGCAGAGTGGGCACGGTGGTGTCCCCTGCCCAGAGGATGGGACCTCCAGCTGGGATTAAAGACAGAGGCCGGCTGGGTGGCAGAGGCACAGGAACACAGAGGTGATAGATGAAGGAGGGCAGGAAAAAGACTAATTGTTCTCATTACAGAACAAATAAAAATCAATACCTCTCAAAGTGAGGGGGAGGCGATGGTGGTCTTGAAGGGCACTGTAGTTATTGCGTAGGGGTGGATTTTGTTGGAATTACAAGCGGTGGCGAAGGCGCAGTGGAACCGATCACATTTGAATGCTAATTCCAATAAAGGACAGTTAGATTAATAGATGTGGCGGTCCAGCGCTGGTCCTTCCCCCCATAAAGCGGTGGGGGTGTTTGAGATTGAAGTTTTAAATGCAATTAAATGAGAAAACACAAGGCAAAAAAGGAGAGATATTTCCCCAATTTTTTCAAATTAAAGCAGGAAATTTCATTACCAGGGGAGCATATTTTACACAGGCAATTACAAGGTTAATACATCTTCAACATCCCCCCTTAAAGCCCTCATATATTTGTTCAGGGATTTAGTTCCTGTACTTTAGTTTATTTGGCTATGCAGAGGCTATGCAGAAGCTCTACGTTGTACACACACATACACACGCAGACACACACAAATACGGTGCACTCACACGCAAGCTCTCAAATGTAATTTGCATTTCTTATGCATAATTTTCCTTGATGTTCAGTCTTATTTTAACCAAAACCATTACGTGTATAACCCGGTGATGTAACTTTACCTAACCACTGTACAACCAGTAGCCCTGATTTGAACTCTTCAGCCAAAATGACCATAAAACTCTGAATGTCCTCGCACAAGTTGTCGAGAGCTGTCACAAGTCAGTCCTCGCAAGTGTAGCTATACCGACCAGCTTACGCACACCCTCACACACACACACTGTTTCTTCATAGAGAGCCCCAGCAGCATATTGGCAGCTGTGTGTGTCAGTGTGTGTGCGTGTGCACCCATCTGCGCGTGTGTGTGTGTGCATGTGTGTGAGTGTGTCTGTTGCTCAAACACAGAGTGGCTCTGGTCTGGTTTCTCTCTGACACAGATGACAGCATCGTGTGCATGTGTTTCTCAGTGTGTGTATGCACACTGAATCGTACGTGTGTGTTTATGTGTGAGCCTGCAGAGCTGAAGAACAGCTCTCACTCGCGTTCGGCTTTGACCTCTAATATCCCATCAACACAGGAACGGTGCTCAC
Source organism: Terapon puta (assembly GCA_028564955.1). Classification (NCBI taxonomy): domain Eukaryota; kingdom Metazoa; phylum Chordata; class Actinopteri; order Centrarchiformes; family Terapontidae; genus Terapon; species Terapon puta. The sequence goes on from JAOXYL010000043.1 coordinate 19,199,706, forward strand.
ACACACTCATGTACACATGCAGCGATAATGATCACTGTCTTCATCTTAAAACTTTACAAAAAAGTAAAGTTGCAAAGTTTGCCAAGCACTTTATAGAACTTATAAAAAGACATTACTGAAAAAGCAAGATATTATCAAACAGTCAAATTATATTTAAAACAGGGCAAAGTAAAGAAAAAATAATAAAGTCAAAGAAAAAAGAACATTATAGTTGTTTCAAAATGCAGATTTAGGAAAAGTATGTTTTAATAACAGGTTTAAAACAGTAAAACTGGTTTGCGCTGTAACATGTCGATGCCAATCTGCTCAGAGTTTCCTCCCTGTCAGGTTGTTTCTCTCTGATTTACCCTGTCTTACAGCCGTAGAGACACCACACTGTATGATAGAAATTCAACAGTGAAGCAAATTGGCAGAGCCACAGAGGGCGGATCGACAGCGAGAAGACAAGCTGGGAAGGAGGCGGAGAGCAGAGGAGGCAGTGTGAAAGATAAAGAGAGAGCGAGATGGAGATGATGATGGAGGGAGAGAGAGGCTGTGGTGGTTTATATAACATCTCCAGGATGGTCTTTGGCATGCATCAGGGGCTGAGCCATCAATCACTCCATCTGTGTAAAATCACGAGCTGACTCCAATATTGCTAAATATTTATACTGTCACATACACACAGGCGTGCAGATGAAAAGAGCCATTCATTAGGGCCTTCTCAGGCCTGTCAGCCTGGAGATGGAGATTAGAGAAGCAACCTCCCACTGCGCCTGCCTCTCCTCTCACCGAGCTCCTCAGCCCTATATATAGAGCCATCAGGACGATAAATATCTCCAGCATGCCTCTGTTAGGTAAATACCCAGTAAATATGGCAGGGAGGATCGGGGACTAAGCTAAACAGACCTGTGTGTCTGTAAGTGGGTGTTGTATATGAGTGTGAGTCACTCAACAGGGAACAATAGGAACTTGTCATACAATATTCCTTATGGATGCACTATATGGACGGCCAGGCTTTGATATAGTTGGCATCGGTGATGTTTTGGTAAATAAAAAGGTGCGAAAACTGTTATTTCAGCAGATGAACTCAAGCCAGACGACCACTCATATGAAACTAAATTCACTTCTATTTTCAGCAAAGCATCACTTTGTGGGAGAATTTCCCGTTTATATAATTATAACTCATCTACTCACCTCCGTGTATGTTGATATGTACGCTGAAGTCACAGAGTTGTGTTATGCATAAAGCAGGATCCAGTGGTTTTGGGACTTGATCCTAAAGTGCCTGTGAAAGTACCACACTAAATTGCTGGAATACCCCTTTAATATGCTGTATTGTATTCCTGTATCCAAATCCAGGGAATAAGGATGGAGGATGCTGTATACAGTGCAAACTGTTGTACCAACATTGTTTAACAAATCTGAGTTTTTTTATTGGGTAATATAAATAAAATTGACTTAACTTGCACAGAATTCCTTAGTTTTATTAGAAAAGCAAAGCAGAAACAAATCAGGCCCGTATGTAGAAATGTCTAAAAGAATAGCTCTGCTGTTTGTCTTCCACAGGCATATATAAAGGCTGCAACTAACAATTATTTCCATTCTCAATTAGTCTGCCTATTTTCTCAGCTGGTTAAGTGTTTCGTCGGATTTTAAGAAATGGTGGGGGGGGGGAAAGTCACGCTCGCTCAGACCCCAAGGTAAAGGTGTGATTGTTTCAGCTCTTACCTGTGAGAGAGGTGAGTTGATTTGTTGGATCTGACACCAGCACCTGTCACCAGTTTGGATTGAATTGCAGCATAAGAGGATGGCTGCAATTAGAGCCGAAACACTCGATCATTGTGTAGTTGATACTTGATGATGCTGCAATACATTTGGCTGTTAAAACTTCTTTTTTTTTCCTTACATAATTACAAAGATGACATAGTGGAGTTTAGGACTGTTGGTCGAACATAACAAAAGATCCGTCACTTGAAAATCTAATGAGCACTTTTCACTATTTTTGGCAGCTTGCAGACCTAACAGTGGATCAGTTCATGGGGAAAGCAGATTCACTGATAAGGAAAATAATCAGCTGTGAGCCTAAATGATAACAAGAGTTTTTTCTTTAACTTAAACACTAGCTTTGGATAAAGAAAACATTCCCTCCATGACAGATGGCTGTAGTCGAGCCTTGAAGATTTAGGCCTCTCTTTGATCTCCAGCCTCGCTCTCTGTACTGACATCTTCCACAGCAATCTGCCTCTATCTCATTGTCCATATTCTTCTTTGCCTCTCTCCCTTTTTCCTCCCCGACCCAATCCAGTCTGCCTTCTGACTTCTTTTCTCCACCCAGTGTTTTGAATTTCTAAAGCCATTATGTCGCGATTATTCATTTCATCCGCCTTGACGGACCTCAGATCAGTGCGCGGGCCAGGCTTTGGCAACAAAAAGACATCAGCAACATCATCTTCGCACTGTAATTACGAGAATGGGGGGAAATTTCATTTTGATTAGCGAAAAAGCTTTTATTCTCAAACTCACATCCATAATTAATCATTAAATCATGGGAGAGTGAGTGAGAGGGATAGAGAGTGGAACACAGTGAAAGGAGGACGGAGGGATGGAGGGATGTGGCAGCGGGGAGAGAGAGACAGAGAGAGAGAGAGAGAGGGAGGGAAAAGGCATGTAATTATCTGCAGAAGTTCGACATCCCCAGTAAATCCACGGAGCCGTCTGACATGGCTAATTAAAGAAGCAATCAAAGGTCCACCTCCAGAGATTTTGAGAGAAAGACATGAGAGAGGGAGAAGGACACAGGCCAGAGAGATAGAAAGAGGGTCTAATGGGGGAGAATGAGAGAAGGGAGAGGAGGGAGGGGGGAATATGGGAAACAGGAGCGTTGTGATCTTTGTTATTGTTTCATATGTCAACCTTCCCTCTTGGATTCCTGGATTAGGCTCTTACACGCTTTTTTTTTTTTTCCCCCCACTTGCATCGGGCGATCACAGTGATCATTTCTGACCTTCATCTGCACAGCGCAAATAGATGCGATTTACAGCGTCGGGGAACCGGCCGGGCGCCCCAACAAAAAAGAAGTACATTAGTCATATCTGGTTAGTCATTTTTAAAGTTGAAATGATGCATCTTCTGATGCTTTTCTGGGGCGCGTAATCAGTGATGTAACCTGCAGTCATCAGGTGTTTCAGGCCTTTCAGCATCAGACGCCCTCTCGCTGGCAGCCCCGCCGAGGTTGATCGGGCCTCACTTTGTTCAACTGTAGCAACCTCCCACACGTTTGCTCTTATCTCGGCTTATCCATAGCCTACCAGATGAATTCCCAGCAGCCTCGGTGTTGTAGTAGATGACGCTGGTCGTACTTGCTCAGCTCGCGATGCATGCTGAGCGCGCCTTTTCCTGCAAAAGGCACCGTGTCCTGTACCGGCTGTTCTGGCCAACCCAGCCTCCGTACTCAGCCTCCTTCATTTGAAAAGTCCCTTCCACCTCATCCTCCCAGGAAGCGGTTAGCTAGTTAATGTAACATCTAATGACAGTTGCCTGCCCAGGTCTTTCATTAACCGTTAATGACTGGTAGCTTATTAGAACAATTGTTACGCGGGGATTTGTTACGCTCATCGGCTCCATTAAGCTTCAAGATCTCACCGAATCTTCCTCTTACTTCCTGTTTCCTGTGTTTCCTCTCATCTCTCATGAAAAATCCGAAAATCAGTCAGTCTTGCCGCTTGCTTCTTGTAAGTTTTTTGATCCTAAAGTTTGTTGTGTTATGAAATTTAATAGACATGGGCTGCCATTTTCTTCAGAAGCGTTCCAGTTGCATAGAACAATTTTAAATCTAACATGCATCCAAAAATAATTGTTTGTGTGTTTATTGATTATAATTTCTCAACATAAAATGAAAAATTGTATTTAACATCCTCTAACTGTAAGCTAATGGCCATAAGAGACGCAAAGTAGAGACACTGCTCAAAGGATTGAAAAATGTAAAGTAAAGGTGTGGTGGAGACGGTTTCCCTGGAGATAGTGTTTTTTTTTTTTGTCTTCACCTTTCACCCATCTCTCTGTCTCTCTCTCTGAGGGCACAGACCTGGGGGACATGCAGTAGATGGAGTTGGTGTGGACCAGATTATACTCACACTGGGTCATCTGCTGTCAGCAGAAAAAGCGCTGAGAGCAGGACGCTGACCTGCGTTTCCTCTGACCACTCTTGTACCATGTGCGTGTCTTTTCACCTCCTGAACACTTTTCCACTGGATTGCTACATTTCATTGACCAGTTCTTTGATTGTCATGATATTCTTTCCGAATGTCTATCACTTTTTTATATCATTTCTTATATAACTCGATTTTTTGTTCCTAATTAGGCTCAATATGGTGAAGTCCCAGGTTTTTTTTTTATCATCATTTTATAGTGGATGTTTTCTTTAAGCCCTGGTTAAACATGTGTTCCCTGTGCAACCCGGCACAGCAGGACGTGTCTCAAATTTCGACTTTGTTTGCGCTCTTAACAGAACTTTGACATTTGTGCTCATAAACAATGCGACAATCTGGATATGGCAAACAGCATCATTCGTCCTTAACTTCCTTCACACAGACGAAGAGTCATGACGGGGAAAACATTATGGGATACTCTGAGACTTACGGCTTTCCTGCCAGACACACACTCTTCTCTCCGTCACGGGAGACTCTAAGTGAAGAAAATAAAGAGGCTATAAACTATAAAATCTGTCCTCTGTTCGCAAGATCTGGGATGCACTATAGGAAACACTTAAATGCTAAAAGCATAAAATACACAACTTCCTGTGCATCACAGGATTTATGCCAAAGAGCTTTTTCAAGAGTTTTCGCAAACATGTCCGAGACTAAACATTGTGTGATATCAACAAACATCAGAGACTAACAACACAGAGTCATTTATGTGTGCATGTTAAAGATATTCTCTCTCCCTATTGCTTCCAGTCGTAGTCGGTGGCGGATTAATATTGGCCTTCAAAGCCACCGTATCGGTGTTACAGCCCAGAGGGCCCTCTGTCAGTCTGTGCCCTCATTCTCTTCTGTTTATTCGTCCTTGGGGTGTGTTCAGCGCGTCTCCATCTCTCTCTCTGCCCTGTCCACCCGGTGTCAATCTGGCTGCTGTATAATTGGTTGTTTTTTGGTCGGCCGGCCTGTCCTCCCTGGCGTTGATTCATGGCGTTTGTAAAGGTGACAGTAGCGGCTGTCCTCGCCAGACAAAGTAGAGCCATCACTAGCCGGACCTCGGCTGACCCGCTAGTTTGTGCGCACACACTCGCACAGAGGCGGACACACACATACACGCATGGGAAACATGCAGCTTTTGCCTGAGGCCTCACAGGGGAGGAGAGGCAGGTAAGGTCATCATGAACACAGCTCCAAAGAAGCTCCTAAAATATACACCCACGCTCATAAAAGGAAATAAACACATACACATATGGAGGATTGTCTTTTTGTAGTATGAAAAGAAATTTAACACATGGAATGGTATGGTGGTCTGTATGTAATATGTGAAGGCACTAAGCTATGGATGTGCCTCTTTATATGTAGACACACTCTATATTACTATACGATTACTATATATATCCAGAAGTAATATGTAAAGACATTCACATTTGTTTGGCATGAATGATAAAATACATACTGTAACACATTGACAAATAACTGTAACATAGAAATAATATTTTTTTTATACAGCTTCTGTGTTAAAGAAATTCTGAATTACTTCAGTATCCAAACCATAATACAATACAATACAGAGCAGAGTAAATAAAAATACATACATACAGTGCACACGTACATTCAGATATAAAGAAATACAATCAAATAAATATAAGCATCACATAAGCAACAAAACAAACACTCTCATGTGCAGGCCTTCCCCTGTGACCTGGATACACCCAGAACTGACACTTTATCTACTTAGCAGTGTCACCTTCAAATGCCTGCACCAATGTCTCACACACACACACACGAACACACACATACGCCACCTCGTCTGTAAAAAAAAAAAAAAACCCACCACAAATAACAGCCATATGTGTGTCAGGTTTAGGGGTCTCCATCATGCTCTTTTTAAAGCGCTGGCTTCATATCTATAATTGAAGGTAATCGGCTGGTAAAAGGATTGTAAAGAGTTTTGTGTTGCAGTTAACAATTGATCATGAGCTCGGGCTTTTTCATGGTCCCGCCATTGACCTTGTAATTGATTTGGTGAGCATTTTCTCCTCTCTTGTGTTATGGTTTGATATAGTATAATTGACTTTGCTTGCTGTAGTGTCTGTTCGGGCTGAATTCTTTGTCCGTCAGCGCGCGTGTGTATTTGTGTTGCATTATCGTGTACTTCTTTCCCCGTGAGGACTGATTAGGATTTAGTGCGGCGCTACATTTAGGTTAAGGTGAGGGTTAAATTTAGGTTTCGGGATTACAACCGCTGTAGTGTCCTCACAAGTGCAACAAGACTAGTGTGTGTGTGTGTGTGTGTGTGTGTGTGTGTGTGTGTGTGTGTGTG
>JAOXYL010000043.1:19215881-19227404 GCA_028564955.1 Terapon puta
CCCTGCCATAGACTCACTGCCACACACACCTCAGCGCCTGACAGAAATTGACAGCCCACTTTATCCCACACACACACACACACACACACACCCTCCAAAATGGCAAGCGTTCTCCATTCCTCCGTAGAGCAGCTTACCCCCCACCCCAAAAAAATATAAAAAGAATAAAATAAAACACCAGGCAGACAAACAGTCCCATTGACGGTCTGCAGCACTTCATTAAGGGGGAGCAGTGATTGAAAAGGGATCTGATTAGCTCACTATGATGAGACGGCAACGTTTCAACCTTGAACCAGAAACAACTGTAAGTGCTTTTTAATTAGGCGCACAACACTGAGGAATAGCACTTCAAAACATAAAAAAAAAAAAAAACAGGGAGTGAAAGACAGAGTAGCTCCAGCAGAAGGGAAAGTAAATGATGAGGCAGAGAGCGGATCAGTGGGAGGCCTATTCCCTCTGCCCTTACGAGAGCATCGCTTTCGCAACACCGCGCACATCGTGGAGGAGAAACTCGAAGCTGAACGGAGCTGGAACGCTCTCAAAAACAGTTGCGGTTTCGTTTCCTCCCCATTTAGACTTGCAGTATTTAAAATGATACGGACCTCTCGGGGGTAAGAAAATGTTGCGCCTCGAGCCTGCCCTCTTGAATTAAACAATTTGACATCCTCAATTTTGTATCAGCGGCCCTCGCGGAGTCTGATTCACGTGTATAGACTCCGAGAAGTCGGCACGCTACCCCGCGCCAACACGCCACTCTGTTTAAATAGCAGATCTTCACTGTCAGCCTGCGATAACACCTTTCTACATAGCTGCCGCAGCCATCTGCTTCATGTCAGCCCTGCCATATAGGGGTTAACTCTGTTGGTATATTCATTTTAGCAAAACAAACAGTGTGACAGATGAAGGGGTGGGGGAAACGGTATGATAGGTTTTCTTGATTCAGAAAATATTTCACGATAAGGTGAAACTTTAATGATTTACTTGGCAAAAAGTTGGGTCACTCCAGCAGTAAACAGTTACAGGATAGAGCAAAGCAAAAATAAAAGTCTGAGCCAAGACTGAGCCAACACCAAAAATACCAGTAAATAATGCACCGAAATGGAGCAAAGATATCAGCAGCAAAGTGAAGGTGTGATATCGACTTCTTTCTGGTAGCTGGTTGAATCAGTTTCCACGCCTGTTTTCTGTACTGTAATCTAATTGTTAAAAGTTCAGGGTTCACTTACTGCAACCCACATGAATGAACATCTTCCAGTCAACTGTTAGATAAGAATGTATTCATAACTACTCAAGAATGAAACGTAACAATAATAGTACGTAATATAGTCCTAATGCATGGATATCAATACACGCTAGCAAATCTTTGTTGCTTAGGCTTTTTTTTTATTAGCATGCTAACCCATCACATATGAGAAACACATTTTTACAAGTATTTGGTAATAAACCAAAGTAATGGGCAAATTGACATTTTTTGCCAGATGAATGTCTGCACCAAATGTCATGGCGAGGCGTCCACTGGTCCAATCCATTTCAGTCAAAACCACAAATGTCAACCCCAAAGTAAAGTTCACAGGATCACCAAAGTTGGTGAGACTCATCCTTTGGGAAACAAGGATGTCTGTACAAGAAAATTTCACAGGAATCCATTCAATGCAGAAAAACTTAAACAATAGAAACCAGTAAGTAAACGTAATGGTTTCTGTAAAACTACCTAAGATGAAAACAACACCTTAGCATATGTCATCTGTTCACCACTACATCATCAAACATCATCACTGCCTGTTGTTCCTCTATCACATTGGAAAGAGTACACTCTTAACTTTTTGCGCTTTTTTTTTTTCCGACACAAAAGAACAACAGCAACCTGGCCAATATTAATCCAATCCTGAAAGGCTTGCTCTATTTTTCTTGCGAATGCACTCCTTTTCTTTGGCATTCACACGGCTGATTGATTGATCACAACTCGGCTGGTGGAAACCCAATTCAAATGTTATTAATTTTGCACCGTTTCAAAAGGTTGCGGGAAATGTGTTTGTCAGCTGGATGGAAACAAAGCTGTTGGTGTCCTTTACTAATTTAACACAGAGAGGCCCCATCCTGTGGCTTCAACCAACTACACATTGAAACTGCTAAAAAACTTTGAGCTACAGATTTTCTTTGCTTGACCAACTGTCTGATGTTGTTTCGGAGAGAGAAGTGGGAGGGTGCTCTCGGACGTTCCCGGGGCGGGCGCTCTTGCAAACGCGGCTCTCTTTTCGTTTATTACGCTCGCATTCCAGTCCGGTTGGAGCGTCGACAGCGCGCAAAATGTTTATAAAGGGGCCCGCGTGTGTTTGCATATTTACGTATTAAAATGATGTGACTAAAATGAGAATGTCAAATATCGCAGCGCGCGAGGAAAGTTTTTATTTTGCAGCAGGCTTTCCTCTTAGTCACCCCCCCCCACACCCCCTCCCGTGTCTGCTACTTTCCCCCCTTTCGCCGTCTCCCAGTGCACGACGAGGAAGTCGGGCCCTCGACTCTCAGGGTGATCTCATTTGCTGGATTGAGTTTTAGTGTCACTGATATTGGATTAGATGTGATACTACTCCTGACTGTGCCACGGGAGAAGCGCAGTCACGAATTTATGGCGCTGCCAATGGGTGGTGTCTGTGTCATTCAGCAGGACTCATATTATTGGCTAATTCCCTCATCCCCAGTGATCCAGTTGGCATTTCAGCCCTCCAAAAAAACCCTACATGGGAGTTAGCCTTTGAGTATAATGTTCTCAGAGAGGAGGGATACGTCATTGGCGGGGATTTATTCCCAAATTGATCTTAAACATATCTGAGCTTGTTATAATTTCTCTGGATTTCTCATAGCAGGATATTTCAAAGCAGGACATAATTGCGGTGCGCTTCCTTCCCAGCCACCCTGACCGTCTGCCTTTTAACCATCTTGCATGGTGAATTGAGCCCCGCATTTGTGAAGTGTAGCCCTGGGAGTCCCCTGGTGGCCCCTGCCTTGCTGTAACAAGCGTGGGGGGCCCCTGTGGTAAGTGCTCTCTGGGGACCCCGGCTCTGATCTGGCCGTCCCTGGGGCCCTGTTAATTCCTGCTCCGCTCAGAAAGCTTCGCCACTCTCCACTGCTCTCCTCCTCCTTCTCGTCGCACTGCTCCCTTCCTCTTCCTCATCCGCCCGCCGTAGTCTCTCTCTCTCTCTCTCTCTCTCTCTCTCTCTCTATTTTTTCTGTTCTTTATGGAGAAGGTGCGCTGTCAACAGGGAACTCGGGGGCCGGTCTCATTAAAGAAGCTGGTGGAGGGGTTGCGAAAGTTGTGACGGTGACAGAGATGTGCAGATCGGAGGCGGAGCGGTCTCGTGGTTGGAGAAGCAGTCCGTTAACCGAACCCCGCCGATATCTGGTTAATGCACGAGAATCCAGAATCAGATGCCACGTGTAGCACGGTGGCGGATGGACGTGTTGCGCCTTCTTGTTGCTACATCTGTCGGCTGACCGGGACAGGACGGTTCGAGAAAAGAGACAGTTACGACACGTGACAAAGGTTTGGAGCCGGAGTTAAACCCACATAAGCTGACTGAGCCCCACCTGCTATCCCCATTCACTTCAGCGTGAATGTTCCACAACAGCAGTGTCTAACATCTTTGGGCTTTGAGGTTTAACTCAACTTACATCCTTCCCCCGCCTGCCAAAGTGTCTGCGAACAAAACACTGGAACTACTTTTTCCAGATAAGGGCATCCTCCGAAAGGCCCTCGTGATCTTCTAACCATCATCTGCGTCTTTCTGCAACCTTTTCTATCTGCCCTCTGCCCCCCTCCATCCTTCCCCTCCCTTTTCTCCGTCCGCCGCTGCCCCGTGGCTGGGCTAAGAGGAGGCTGGAGCACGGGGAGGTGGAGAGGGATGGATAGAAGGGAGGGTGTTGGGGGGGGGGGGGCGTGTACACGGGGGAAGGAGAAAGGAGGAGGCGCCCAGATCATGCCGGGCGACTCCACAGGAGTGATAAGAGCGAATAAGCTGTCAGCGTGGGCGTCGGATGGGCCTTATTGTTCATATTTAGATGGAGGAACAATGGCGGGGTGTCAGGCGCCTATAGTTCATAATCTGCTGATGCTGACCAAGTGTCAGTGTGATCCATGAGCACCGAGGCTCCTGAATCCTTAAGCAATCCCCCGTAGGAATGTCATGGGGGAGAGTACAAATGGGACAGCATCTGCCGGACTATAGATAGATAGGTATAGCAGAAGGGGAGGGAGGAGAGGGGAAGGAAGGAGGGCGAGGAAAAAAAGAAAGGATAGAAGAAAAGAAGTAGAGAGAGAAGGAGGGTGAGACAAATCCAGAGAGGACGAAATAAAAGGCGTGAAAGGGAATTTGCCCCCCCCACCCCCCCAAAAAAAGAGAAGAAAATGAAAAAAATAAAAAGAAAGCTGCTAATTGTGAAAACGTGTGGGGGGAAATGGAGAAAAGCACCTGTGAGGAGAGAGAGACCGATAGATGGATGGATGGGGGGGAGGGGGGGATTAAAACGAAGAGGCGGGAGGGAGCCGGAGCAGGAGAGGGGGAGAGAAAGAGGGCGCTGATTGTGAGGAGGCCTTTAGCTGTGCGAGCTCCCACCTGCAGGTGAGACAGAGAGGAGAATGGGCGTCAGATTAGAAGGGGGCCCTGAGAGCTCCTTCCCCCACAATGCAGGCTTGATTCTGGGCAGCGAGATGCCCCCGAGGCGCCAGGCGCACCCCGGAGCCGTCACAGCCTATCAGCCGCTTTTCTGTGCTCGTCTTGATCGAAATGCAACCGCGCTGCCCCTCGCGCCGCCTCAGCTGTGACAGATGACAATTAATGGTGATTCTTTGATGGAGATTTTGAGCAGGCCTCGTCGAGCTCCGGCGCGCTCTGTTTGTGTTTGGTGACAGCGCTTTGAAGCGTCGTAAAGAGGCACGCAAAAGCCCCGCGCGCGCACACACACACACACGCGCGCGCGCGCGGGCTCGGAGTCACGTGTCTCGCTGGAGCTCTTAAATGTGTCACAATGAAAATGCCCCCCCCAGGCATTCTTCATTTACTGTCACAACTATTAGACATGGAAGGGGAGAAAAATAAGAGATGGTATCAGTAACGCATGAGCTACAGTAATTAGCCTCCTGATGCAAGTGTGTGTGTGCGACAGAGAGCGAGTGTGTGTTTTGTGTGTGTGTTTTGTGTGTGTGTGTGTGTTTGAGAGAGAGATGCTGTGTTAATGCATAGCACACAAATGAACGCCAGCATATTCCTACATCTGCTGAGGGCTCTCGTCAACAAGAGCTGTGTAAACTGGAATCACTGTTTTTAGGGCTGAGCCTCTAAATTATATATCATCTCCAATGACTCATAGTCATACTATAAGCTATGCTAATGCCTCCATTAGTTTATGAGCTGACATGAGATGTAATGGGAGCCTTGGCATGCCGTGCTGATTCCCGCTAAGGCTCCGGGTCTTCACTCTCTCTCCCGCCTTGTTCCCTGTGCCACCACCTTAGCGTCTCCTCTCGCCTCGCCTGAGCTGATGTACCCGCGCGGATGTGTGAGTGTGTGTGTGTGTGTGTGTGTGTGCGTGCGTTTGTGTGTCATTCTCTAACCCAGCTTTAACATGTCAAGAAGCTGTGGGGTTTTGTTAATACTTACTGTCATTAGTGGCTTGTTATCATGGGAGCCACAAGCAATTTCACTGTCTTTATATTCTTTAGCGACGACGAATAATAATGGACTGTGGAAGCGTACTGATTTCTAATTGGTGCAAAACGCTGTGTTTTGCTTTGAATGTAGCTTGCTTGTATTAGCAAAAGGTGCCATTATTAGAGGTGTGTTTTGAATTTTATTTAGTAAGTATAATCTCTGAAGATTTTGACCGAAGAGTCTTAATGTACAGGTTTAGTAGAAATCTGAATGATTGTACATAGCAAAAACGCGAACGCCTTTTCTTAAAGGCTGAGCTTTTTCACTCCAGTAAAATGCACTCGCTCTTTCTGTACTTTTCTCAACTCTATTTCACGTTGTTCTAAAGGCAATAGAGGAATCTAAGTATGCAACAAGCACAAAAGGAAAGCCAGTATCAAATAAAGACCTTGGTCTGTAGTCGAGCTGAATAAAGACATTTACAGAAAGCTGGAGAATAAACTAAATCGTCAGCTACACAGAGCAACAGAGTACATTTACTGTAAAGTATTCAGTAAATGTTTAGTGTTGCTTTGATGGTTCAGATCAGCCTTGAACATTTGTCACAGATCTTTCATCTCTCATATAACTTTGTGCTTGTAAACAGAATGAAAATGACATCAAAGTAATGTTTTAAAAAAAAGAAATCTCTATACATAATGTGCGCATATTGACCACTAACTGTAACTTCACATCCATGAAGTGCGACAGCTTGTCATGATCCAGCCCCCGGTCTCACCGGATCTCGTTACCCAGCATGCCACAGGTTCTTCCGCCAGTCCCCTTTGCACCGTGTTGGCCTCGGCCTGGGATCTGTTCAGCGTCAGGCGTCGTGTGCTGACGTCCAACACAAACATGCCGCAGTCAGAGTCCAGTTCAGCGGGCGACACTGCAGAGGCTTTCCCCTCCACGTTAAACGCCACTGACATCACCAAGAGCTTAGCCAGTCCTTCGCCACGCTCCCAAAGGCTGAGGCTCGCCCTCAGTAATCAGCGGGCAGATCCCGTAACAGACACACACAAATGCACAAACACAGAGCAAGAACTGGCACAGACACCCGGTGACAGGAGACATACGTGTGCGCAATCACACACGCATGCAGTCCACACACAGGTTTAAATCACACCAGCATTTCTGAAAGTTTCAGGCTGAAATCATTTATCATTTCATTTGAATGGAATCAGTCAATCAGGGCGTTTGTTCACCGAGGCAAAGGACTTTTTGGAAATTTGTGAAAACGTTGACAATTGAAAAGCCAGCAATTCAGAAGAGAACAGAGAGAGCCAGAACGTCTAAAATGGAGAACGCTGTCTTATTAGTCGTGTTGCTCAGCCCACGAGTCACTGCCATCTTTTTTTATGAGGACATGTGACTAACGGTCACGGTCCCACACCTGCACGGAAGTTCGTACACAACAAAACTCTGGGGCACAATCCAAATGAAGGTGGAATTTAACTTAGACTTTTATGGATATAACGCTTGCATGCAGCCAGTTATCAGAGTAACCTCACTTAAACCGTTCTGCATCTATCCAGGAAGAATGAATAAAACAAGGACACCTACTCAGTGCGCACAAAAACAGTCACTGTATTCAAGGAGGCTTCAACACTGTGCCCCAAGTTAGAGTAGAAAACAGGAAGGCATGGCTCGTCTGTGACACATAATACCGTCTTGCAGAGCATGAGCAAAGGAGTCTGTCCTATGAAAGCAGGTGGACAATAGAGCAACTATATAACACCTGATGCACACACTGTATTCCAGGCTGCAGCCTTGTGACTCTGAAAACATGAAGCTAGGACGATGACTTAATGTGTTTCTAGTGATTATTATTTAACTTTAAAACTTTGACATGGTGCAGCTAAATATGTTTTCTTGTCATGACCAGCAGTAATTTTTTTTTTTTCCTTACGAGGCCTATGCTGGCTTCCTTCCTCCACACTGTGCATGCACCCTCGGGTGTTTAATGGCAACACGTCTGAAATGTTACCCAGCTTCACAGAGGAGCCTCTTGCCTCAGCAGAGGTGTGGCAGCTGCCTGTAGTGGTGGCCTCAGACATCACTGCAGGCGAGTGCGGGGGGTGGGCCCTGGAGAGCGCCGGGGTGGAAAAACAGTGAGCGCAGCAGCTACAGTGCAGCTATAGTGCAACTACAGTACATCCACAGTACTGTACGTGGCAGTCTGGGAGTTAGCTAACTGCCTCAGGGTCGACTTAAGGGCTCTGACTGCCGGCCAACTCATCGTTTGCATCAGACTACATTTCTTCTCTCGTAGTCAGGTCACAACTGGCCAGGAGTACCGGCCAGCATTCGGGGACCCGGCAATATTTGCATCAGGTCGCAAATCCCTGGTTCCAACACGCGTCTTTTCTTTTTCTTTTTCTTCTTTCTCTGGTACAGCGGCAGCAGACATCACAGCTTGCTGACTCTCCAGAGGAGGCACATTACAACAACAAGTTGGTGAGAGAATAAATACTGAGAGGACATTTTCATTACTCTTTGTGAGGTCCCACGTCGCTCAGCCTTCATGGGTTTGTATTTTTAAAATCTAGTGTGGCTCAGAGCATCTGCGGATGAATTTTTAAAGTTCAGGTTCATTAGACGCACCTCGGTCGTACATACAAGAAATGGAGATTCTTTCAAACAAAACCGCCGTTGTTTGTTTTTGCGTCTTTGCTACATTTTTCGTGGATGTTTTGATCAGTCGGTCAATTTCAAATTCATCAGTTTCCTCAGAATTTTCTGTTGGTGAGGCTTGTTCCTTTATTTTCTCCATTCATCAAAGCATTGTTCCTTCGTAAAGCCTGCATGCCAGGTGTTTAGAATAACAAATACACAAGCTTTCGCGAATCAATCTGTTATAATTAAGCAGCAAAATGGACCTTTATTTACATAAAAATGTTGCAGCTTATTACTAGCAGGCGAACCCGACGTAGAACCATTGATTAAGGAGTTAAGATGAGCGCTGACTTGCGCCTGCAGTGGAATAATCCCGAACCAACACATCAACATTTTGACTAAATGATGTTCCTCTCCTCTCCTCACAACTCTCTTGCCAATTTAAAGGGAGAGCAGCTCGCGTCAATTATGGATGTGCACTATTGAAATGTTCATGTGATAGAGGGTAATAGTAGAGAACATGTTTTATTACTTAATTGAGTAGAGTTCCAGCAGGCCTTGTAAATGAGGAGTGACAGTAGGCGTTATCGCAGAGCGCCCTGGGTAATTATGTTCAGCTAAGTCTGGCTCGGAGGAGGTGAGACTCTCGCAGTGGTTATAAACAGCAGAGTTGGGCGAACGCGCATGCATGGAAGCTGTTTTATTTCCGCGGCAGAGAGCTCGGCGTGTGTGTGCGGCAGGAAGAATGTCATTTATTGCTCTGGATGTTCATCAATTTAGACTTCCATCTCAAGGCTGACACCCGCTCAAACAGGTTCGCGCGCCACAATTAGCACATGTAACGACTTTGCAATCAAAAACAAAAACAAGCGTGTTTTAGGCACTCAGTCCTGGTGAGAGGTGTAATCATGTTCAGGGCAATTACACAGGTTTGTTGTTCTCTACAGCCATGTTATGTACCTGTGGGATGCTGATTGACTCAACAATCTAATTAGGTTTCGTTGTGTAGGCTCCACAACATGTTGCAATTGGCAACCAGGCCCGCATGGTACACAGGGCAACAAGGTCATACTCTTTCAGCATCACCCTCGGCATCGGCGTGTGTCGTTGTTTTCCAACCTGAGAGCTTTCAGTAACCTTCAAGATCTTCCACGGTGAATGAAAGGTTGTCCTGTGATTGGCTCACTTTTGGGCGATGATGATGCTTCATCACTCTTACAGTAAATTGCTCGCATTTACATAATTAACAGAATGATGCTTATTAGTATGGGAAACTTCATTGCCACTTGCCAGCTAATTCAACGCGGCTGTTTCTTCAAAAGACAGCTGACAAAAAGATATCTGATAGCATTTATTAAGAATTTAAAAAAAAAAAAGATTATTGTAATCTTGTATAATAATAAAACCAACAATTATTTTATTGATAAGTTAGTTAATTTGAAAATAATGATTATTTCCCACTATAATTTCTCACAGCCCAAGATGACAATTTCAGATTTTTCAAACTAACTCAAAGCTATTCAGCCTATTATTATATATGACAAAGAAAAAATCTGAGGAACAGAAACCAACATTTTTGGGGCAATTTTGCTTCACAAATAAATGAAACAGATTGTGGAAAAGAGACGCTTAACAGAAACACCACAACTGTGACCACCACAGGACAATTTATTTATTTTTTACATTTTTTTTTACAGACTATCACATAAACGATCATTTCCAATCGCAGTCAACAAAAATCAAATGATCCCGGCAAAGTTTCACATCATCTGCGTCGAAAATTGCCCCTCCGCAATGTGAAATATTTTGACGAATAAGAAAGATAAAGACCTGGAAGATGAACGGTGTATGATGGAGAATCACAGATGTTATGGGGAGGGGAAGTCGCCGGCCGTGTGACACGTTATCTATGAAAATGGATAAAGCGAGAAGAACAGAGGATCAACACAGTGAGGGCAAAGTCTCCATAGACTAATTATTCCTGTGACAAAGTGGAGACTGTGCCACCATTGTCCCCGCTCCACCCAATCACACATGTAGCACTAAAGTGAAAAAGAAAGTCTCCCTTCTCTGATACATTTTTTTTTCTAGATGACTGTAGGTGAAAGCAAAGAAGAGGCTCTGATTAAGGCGCCGTATAGTGAAGAGAATCTACAGTGTCGCCCACCTTTGGGGCCCTCCTTAAGTGGCCTTAAATAAGATAATAAGGGCGATGGGCAGAAAAGAGAGGACTTTGTCTGCTGGCATTAGTGCGATGGCCGTGTTAGCGGTGATATCTTTGAGGGGGAATAGTGTGCCAGTAATGAGACAGGGTTGCTTTCCCTTGCCGGCCTAATTAATCCTACATTTTCATAGCGTATAATCACTGCCCACAGTGCAGCCTTCTACTGGCCACAGAAGAGAGATGTCGGAGCAGTCTCTATCTGTTGCCCTATCTCTCCCGCTCTCTTTCTGCTCTATCTTTCCCTCTCCTCCTTCCTTCCCTGTGCAATTTATTACACTGGTATCCAGAGTGAAGTGAAACCTCCCAGTATGGACCTATCTGTCATCTCTACATTATCAGGAAAACACACTGCCTACCATATTGTGCTACAAGGGACTCCGGCAAATTACTATTTTTATGGGACATGATAAAGGAAATGCTGCCTTATGTTCAAATATTTTACTGTCTTAGAGGAAATGGGAAGGATTGAGTGTTTCAGATTGCTGTGTGTGTTTTGATCTTTGCCTTTGTATGTGTGTGTGTGGGTGTGTGTGTGTGTTTGTGCTTGTATGTGGCGGCCGGCGCTGTTACGGCTGATGGATAATGTGGTGGTTGGTTACGCTCTCATAAAAATGTGGTTCTAAAGGGTTAAAATGCAATAAAGTTTTTGAAATGTAATATACTGGCAAACAATGCAATAACTCCATCATATGATAATAATATTGGAAAATAACCACCTCAAAATTCAACTCTGCTTGTCGTTTTAAAAGACCCATTCTGAAATATTTAGAATGTTTCATGAAATAAGTCCACTTTTTTTTTGTTTGTTTATTCAGATTTTGACTTAATGTATTTGTTACAAAAATAACATGTTATTTTTTATTTTTTACAGTCATCTCTCCTGATGGATTTCTATCTATCTATCTATCTCTCTATCTACCTCTCTATCTATCTATCTATCTATCTATCTATCTATCTATCTATCTATCTATCTATCTATATGTATATATATATATATAT
>JAOXYL010000043.1:19280670-19292411 GCA_028564955.1 Terapon puta
CAGCACTTTTATTCAAAGCACTTTGTAGCATGAGCGAGTGAGATGTTCATAAAATGGCTTCAGCTGATAAAGCTGAACCCCTTTGGTAACAGAGCAAACTCTCAAAGGTCAGGGAGATTTTCTCTCATTTCTGTCTGGCCAGGTAGGCCCAGATATGAGCCAAAGTTCTACAGGGAAACGCTGGAAGACAATCCAACATTGCCACCCCCCTTGCAAGGCAAAAGGCGGTAACTGCTCTCTGAGAGATCAGTGCTGTGACTCTACTTAATGCTACTGGCCTGCGGTGAATCAACACGACTTGAGGTGTTTTGCGTGCAGCCACCAGCGCAAAGCATCACCGGAGAGGCTGCTGGATGACTCACTGAATATCTGCCAATAATACAGAATTTCACCAGTAATCCTGTTTGCACAGCACTTATTCACATTCACACCACTTTCTACGTCAGTCCATTATGTAGCGATGTGTCTGAAGAACAACACGTCCCATCCGCCACTGTCTACTGAGCTCAACTCAGGCTGGAAGTGTTTTGAAATGGGGTGGAGAGGGGGGTGAGAGATAAATTGGTACAGCGAGCTGGAATGCTGCAGCAGTTATTTAAGGCCCTGTAGGTGCTGCCTAGGCCATATGCTCCCATTATTCCGCTTGGGAGGGGCCCATGTGGGCATGTGCGCAAGGCTGGAGAGAGGAGGAGGAGGGTGGGGGAGAGAAAGAGAAAGAGGGGGTGATGGAGCGAAGTGAAAGGAGAAAGGTAGCTGAGGAATTATTTTAAGGAGAGCCCCCCTATCAAGAGCAGGAGGAATTTTAAGAGCGGGATACCGGGAGAAGCCTGAGATGAGATGAGAACGAATTAGCTTCTAAAGCAAATGATCGCCTTCACCCTCAATATCCGGCTCTTTCACCGTCATCTTTGCATAATTCATCTCGTCAAATTTTGAGGTGTGACAGAGTATAATTCATGAACTCCTGAACTTTTCAGGTTGATAGCTTCTCTCAGGTTCGGGCTTCTCAATCATTCTCACATCATGGAGCTGCACTTAATGAGATTCTGCACGACACACCTCCGCGCGGGTGTTTGTTTTGTTGCTTGTCGATGTTTTCTCAAAATAAAAAAAAAAAGGGGGGATTTGCACCACTCAGTGCAGCTGAAATATATGGCTGTGGCAACGGGGATGAGATATGGTCAGGATAACATCAAGTAAACGGTGAGAACAAACTTTGCCCCCTTGTGAACCCTGGATTCCCAGACTTCCTTTTGTCAGCTGTAATGGGTTGATTTTTCAGAAAATCTTTTCTCCTGCAGATAGCTCAATATTTATCTCTTAAGAAAACACGGCCCAAATGCGGCTTTGCTGTTATCCTCATATCTCTCTTTCTCTCCCTCTCTCCTTCTCTTCTCCTCCCTATCTGTACAGTCTCTTGTCAAACTGAGGCCTGTGTTCCTGATCAGGGCATTGCTCTCATGTTAGCCGCTTCACAGGAAGCACATCCCAGCATTCCCTCTGACACGCCGGCAGCAGCATTACCATAATTGGCTTTTCTACATGACGGGACAGAGGAAATAATAATGTCATTTTATTTACAGCCCTCTTGTCCCGGTCCGAGAGCTATCACCCCCTCCTCCCTCCTCCTCGTTCCCCCGTCCTCCCTCCTCACCGCCGCGCTCTCTCTCCTCTCTGCACATGCACTGACATACACCCCTCCTCCTCCCCCCTTCCCCTCTATCTCATCTCCCTCTCTCCCCCCCTCTCCCTACGCAGGGCGCGAGTCTCGTTCTGCCACGGCGTGTAGGTCAAGCGATGGCTTTTTGATCAGCTCCTGTCCAAAGCCATCAGGGTTGAGAGGCACGTAATGGAGAGCAGGGTGACAAACAGAATCTGGGGAAGGAATAAGACTGCCAGTTTCCTATTAGGGGCCGGCCTAAACGGCCTCTGCCCCCCCCCACCCACCCATCACCTAACCCCCCCACCATTCTCTGCCGCGAACCCACTCCTGCACTGCCTAAATCACATGAGTGAAGGGGCCCGTGATTGGACATTAGTGCCGCAAATGACTGCCGTGATTGCCCCCTCTTCCCAAACTCACATCAAATAAATAAAGAAATGTGTGTAAATAAATAGAAAGAGGGGTGTTGGAGAAATGGGGCTGGTGTTGGAGGTGGTGGTGAGGGGAGGCTGACTGGTTTCATCCCCTTCTTCTCTCTCTCTCTTTCTCTCTCTCTCTCTCTCGTTTCATCGCCTTTCTGCCTTTCTTATCTGGTTTGTTTGGCTTTGACAGCGGCCAAATGGTGAAGCTCCGCGAGCCTGACAGAGAGTTTTATTGATTTAACAACCAGCAGACTCTCAGCAAAGAAAAGGGAGAAGGCAAAAAATGGGCAGGGCGGAGAAAGATAGCAAAGTTTTGAAAAGGAGTGATATGTTTCTGCTTTACTCCTTGCCAAAATGCTGACGTGTCTGCTGGTTGTATTTCATTTGGTATCATTTACAAAAATCAAGTCATACACAGAGTCAAGCTGTGTGTGAGGGAGAATGTTTTAGGGATGATCTGTACTTAGGTCGATCATGTTGTCCCATTGTGAGGCCCAGTGTTGTGTTGAGGCAGGAGACAGGGCGTTCACCACAGTCTTTTCATCAGGAAAACCTCATATCAAACTGTCTGTCTGTTCTGCACAATAGGACTCACACACTCAGTACTGCTCTCTGGGAGCCAGTGTTAAATGTTAAATCTGATCACAGATTGCAAATGCAAAATGTGTAATGAAGCATGCCGTTTTTTAAGCTTTATATATTAGGTACAAATTACAATCTACGGTGCTCGAGGGTTCTTTAGTAGGCGTAGTCCTTCAAGAAGACTCTCATTTAAATAAGAATAATAATACATAAGGCAGACTGGAGCAAAACACACACTTTAGTTAATATCTAATCAGATAAGGGTCTGTCACCCAAAGTATCATTATTTGGTAGCCTGAATGCGAAACTCTTTGATAACACCTGCTTAGCAGCACCATAAAGTGCATATCTCAGTCCATTTGTGCATTATGCTTTTTTAATAAGGCCATTATAACATCTAGAGGTGCTACTACAAACCCTTTTTGCTACTTAACATGTCTTAGATCCCTTTTTATTGACGGTGTTTTAACCATATGTTAATATTGGGGGATCAGTGATAGACTGCTATGCTAATTCTTGCTTCCTTGGTGTGTATTGGTGGTGATCTGGCGTGGCTGGTGGTGGGCTTGATCGCTGCTGCTTCTGACAGTGAGTCTGCAGTGCTATCCTGGCCACGCTGCCGCCTGTCTCCTTGATGGCGGCACGTCCCCGAGCAAAAGTGACAGGCGCTTTGGCGCCCGTGCAGATGGCCCTGCTCACAGCCATCACCCACTCTGCAAACCAAACCGCCAGGGACGGCACGCCAGCCCTGCCCCTTCCTAAGCCCACCCCTAGCTGCTGGTGTTGCTCTGCATATGTGCATCCAGGACAAGAGAAGGAGCTTAATCTGGTCGCCAGTCAGAATCACGCATCTTCAAGAATTGATATCTTGCTCCTAATGATTTTCCCACCTCGTGCCTTAGATTTTAGCATCTTGTCAGAATAGACACAGCCTCTCAAAACAGATGGAGAGATCATTTATTTCAGACTAACGTTCGACACGTTTCATCACTAATATTGTACATTTATGGTTTGCGAAACCATCCACTTGCTGCCTGTGATTTTTACAGATGTCTGTCTCTGCCAGTCTTTTGTCTGTGTGCTTTTGATATCTCCCTCTTTGTTGTTTCCATGACAACATGGCAGGACAGGCATTGATTGACAGGGATCGTCAAAGGGTTCCCTGGCGACCTGCTCATTGTTCGAAGCCCCTCCCTGCTGCAGTCTGTGTTTTGTCACTCACCCAGGGATATTTCTGATCTGCTGCTTCTCATTCCCGCTATCTGTGTGTGTGAGAGCGCACGTATTAAGCACTGCCAATTATTGGGGTTTAGCTATTTTTTGGCTGCAGCTGATGACAGTGACTCACATAGGTAATTCCTACTGTATGTTTGCACTGTTTGTGTGGGCTTGGGAAGAATGGATAGCCGTTCTGCAGGATGCTTTGTATATTAAATGGCTGATATGTATTGATAGCCTCCTGTTCTGGAAGCGGGTTAGTGAGAGGGAAGGCACTGTAACAGAAGACACTCTGCAGATGTGTTGTAGAGAGTACAGCACATAATGCTAATCTGCTGTGTTAGGGATTTTCAGGAGTTTTAGAAACTGTCTCGGTCTCAGTCTGTCAGTGGGATTGAAGCGCAGCCAGGTTCTCCTGTAGTGCTCTCATTTCACTGAAATCCTGTCAAGCGTTAGGGGAGTATGTTGCTCATTTGGAGAAGGGTGTATCAGTAGCACACAGAGAAGTCAGACTCATAGGCAATATTATGGTCCGTGGGTTCAGGTTTGCACTATAAGAGCAAACATGTATGCCACGGAGTGCATAAAGTACACACATAGGCATGGGGAAGGTGAGCATGTGGACAGACACGTATTTGCAAACAGGCACTTACTGAGGCACTCACACGCACGCACATGCACATCATCACACAGTCACAGTCGATGGTGCAGCTGCTCACCTCCCCCACCCCCTCCACCCATCTCCTCTCAGGCAGCAGTAAATGGTGCCAGTGTATATATATCAGGTATTATGTCCACTTAGATTATGATATGACAGGTTAGCGTGCCGTTTGAAGCTGACAGCACATCTGTTTCATCAGGAGAGACTGATACTGGCATCTAGGACACACATCTCACCATGCAGGAAGGAGATAAAGGAAGAAGCTAGGGGGCCGTCTTTCCTGTCTCCCTGTCTCTCTCACCCCCCCACAACCCCCCCACCCCCTCTCACTCTCACTCTCTCTTCTCTCTCCCTCTTCTCTTACGCCCTGTCTCCCCGCCCACCAAACCCACCACCTCCTGCTCACTTTTTCTTTCTCCTCCACGTCTTCTTTTCATTCACTTGTTCTCCCCCTAACCACCTCCTGTCTCTCTGACTTACTGATGCTTGCTGTGTCTTCTCCAACATTCACACACACGCATGCACACACATACATACACACGGTCAAGCCTTCTATCTGATTTGCCTTTATGTATTTTATTGGTAAACCTGTTACATCTCAGTCTTGTTTAGTTTTCTTTCTCCACACCTCAATCTTTGATCATATATTTGCTTTCTTCTTTTAATCTGTCTTTTTGTTATGCATTGTCCATGGCATTTTGGATCACAGGACGGTACTATATTTTGCAAATGCATGAACTGTCTGCCACAGACTCCTTCCTTCAACAATCAATGCTGTGAAGTGCATAAAGTACATAAAATTCTCAATCCAAGTACCATTGTTTTGCCAGTTACTGCTTATTAGCTCAAATGAAAATGACCTTCAGCTCATCAGAGGAGGTTAGGAAAAGCTGCATTATCTCCAAATTAGTGTTTTGTTTCTTTCACTCCCCAATCAGTTGCATAACCTGAACATGTGAGGATCTGAACTTCACAGACTGGATGAGTGAAAGGCAATGAAGCTCAGGGAAGAAGGAAAGAAAGAGAAAGGGGGAGCTGAACATGCAAGCATGCAGCTGGCTAACAAGGCCAAACAGCCAGTCATTTCCTGGGGAACATGAGGCATATGTGGAGGAATAGGGAGTTGGGAAGGAAAAGGACAACTGTCAGAAGCTCAGTGATTTATTTTTCCCTTGGAGGCTTTTTTCACCACTGGCTTTCAGAGCCACATGTGTGTAAAATACACACAAACTTCTGCATGCATGCATACTGGCGCACACACTCACACTGAATGAGAATAAAAGCCTACATTTCCTATCATTGAGTATTCACTCCATGTTATTTTGACAGTGGTCCTGTTAGTGTGCTGTAAATCTTTAATTCCACTGAGCTGACCTCTTTTTCCTCTCTTCTTCTCTCCCTTTTTGTCTTCTCTCTCTTGCTCTTTTTTCTCTCCAGCGTACATGCCCGAGGATGAGCTTAAGGCAGGCGCGCACGATGAGGAAGAGCACCTGCAGGATGACGGCCTCTCATTAGACGGTCAGGACACTGAGTTCCTGTGCAACGAGGAAGAGGAAGATGTTGATGGAGGCCAGCCACCTAGTTACAGAGACTCTCCACTCAGCAATGGCACTAACCCTGACGCTGGATATGGGTCTCCACTCAGTGATGCCAGCGACCGACTTACGGACTTCAAGAGCACCTCTTCAAGGGACGGTCAGGAGAGGGAAGGCTCAGCTTTGCCCTTCCGCCCCAACAACGGCCTCTCTTTCCAGGATAGCCTGGCGCAGATGAAAGCCGTCTATGCAAACCTCATCTCAGATGCCTCTTGGTCCAGCATCGCAATGGACATCATGAAATCTAAGCCTGCCGCAGCTGGCAGTTTAAACAGTGCCCTCACCACTCCAGAGCCCACCTCGACGGCTTCTGTCACCATAACTACCACCACAAACAAGAACAGTGGGGTCAACGTGGCTAGCAGTCACCATAATGGCAGAAGCTCCAGCACCACTGTCAATCACACAAGCAGCGCAAGTGGCAATACCAATGGCACAGCAGTTAGCTCTGCTAGCAGCCACAGTGCAACCAGCAGCAGTGGGAGCAGCAGTGGTGGAGCCAGTAATGGCAGTGGTGTAGCCTATGACTGGCACCAGGCAGCACTTGCCAAAACTCTTCAGCAGACCCCCTACCACCTTTTACCAGAGCCCAGCCTCTTCAGCACAGTGCAGCTCTACAGGCAGAACAACAAGCTCTATGGCTCTGTTTTCACTGGTGCAAGCAAGTTCCGCTGCAAAGACTGCAGTGCTGCCTATGACACACTGGTTGGTTTGACGGTCCACATGAATGAGACGGGCCACTATCGAGACGACAATAAAGACAAAGAGGAGGACCAGGGAAAGCGCTGGTCCAAACCACGCAAGCGTTCCTTGATGGAGATGGAGGGGAAAGAGGATGCCCAGAAGGTGCTGAAGTGCATGTACTGTGGCCATTCATTCGAGTCTCTGCAAGATCTCAGTGTTCATATGATCAAGACCAAGCATTACCAGAAAGTGCCTCTCAAAGAACCAGTGCCAGCCTTGGCCACTAAACTGGTGCCCACTTCAGCTAAAAAACGAGCTATCCAAGATGCTATAGTCTCCCCATGCTCTCCTGACTCTGTACATGCTGGTAGTGGTGGTGGCAGTGTATCCCTTGGGGATGTTGGAAAAGATACAAAAGCTGCAGCTAACCCCTATGTTACACCAAACAACCGTTATGGCTACCAGAATGGGGCTAGCTACACATGGCAGTTTGAAGCTCGTAAAGCCCAGATCCTCAAGTGTATGGAGTGTGGAAGCTCTCATGATACACTGCAACAGCTGACTGCCCATATGATGGTTACAGGTCACTTTTTGAAAGTTACAAATTCTGCATCCAAAAAGGGCAAACAGCTGGTTTTTGATCCAGTAGTGGAAGAGAAGATTCAGTCAATCCCACTGCCACCAACCACCACCAGACTCCCTGTTCCTAGTAGTGTTAAATCCCAGCCTGTGTCCCCTGCCCTCTCCTCTGGTTCAGAGGAAAAGAGGGAAGGAGGTGAGGATGAAAAGGTTGAAGGTGGTGAACCACTGGAGAAAAAAATTAAAGAAGAGAAAGATGACACAGGTGAGAAATCTGAGACTGATGCCACATCATATAAATACCTTAGAGAAGAAGATCTGGAGGAGACACCAAAAGGGGGGTTGGATATTCTTAAATCCCTTGAAAACACCGTATCCAGTGCCATCAGCAAGGCCCAGACAGGCACACCCACATGGGGTGGCTACCCTAGCATTCATGCAGCCTATCAGCTGCAGGGTGCCATGAAGAGCTCCACTACTGTTCTACCCCCAATGGTCCAGAGTGTCCAGATGCAGCCAATGTTTAACAGTGGGCTCCGAGGCCTGGTGAGTGATCCCAACTCAGTCATCCACTCGCCTCGGAGCCCTTCATCCCCTACCCCCCTCAGGAGCAATGTCACTGCCATGGAGGAACTTGTGGAAAAAGTGACAGGGAAAGCTGCCACCGTGAAGAAAGAAAAGGAGGAGAAGATGGTGAGCATGGAGCGATGCAGACCTCCATCATTAGTGAAGTCTCCCTCTCCTGCTCTGAGAGAACAGAGAGAGCAATTACCATCTCCGAATGACCTTTCTGTAGGTAAACCAAGTGGTATGAGAAGTAGCAGCCCAGGCAGTGTAGATTCAGAGCTAATCTGCAAGAAAGAGCCCAAAGAGAGCCTAGTAGATGGCCACAACAACCATTCAAAGAACGGCTCTGAGGCATGCCAGTCTCCAGTAACTAATGGTAACAGTCTTGGCATCATCACCGATCACTCACCGGAAAGTCCTTTCATCAACCCTCTTAGCGCACTCCAGTCAATCATGAACACACACCTGGGTAAGGCCTCTAAACCAGTGAGCCCAGCTGCCGACCCACTATCTATGCTTTATAAAATCAGCAACAGCATGATGGATAAGCCAGCTTTCAACCCAACTCCTCAGGGCAAGCCAGCTGAGCCCGTCAACCACTATCCGTTGTATGAGAGCAGTGACCAGCCCATAGACCTGAGTAAAAACAAGTCCACTACTAACAGCAACAACAATAACAATAACAACAGCAGCAGTGTGCTCTTGACCAACAATAGCGTAAATGGTAACAAACCCCTCATTTCCCTCCCTGACTCAGTCTCCTCTCCTCTGAGAGAGAATGCTTTGATGGACATTTCTGATATGGTAAAGAACCTCACTGGAAGACTGACACCCAAATCTTCAACTCCCTCCTCCATCTCAGAGAAATCAGATGCAGACGGCAGTGCATTTGAGGATGCCCTTGAGGACCTCTCCCCAGTGCAGAAGAGGAAAGGGAGGCAATCCAACTGGAATCCCCAGCACCTCCTCATCCTCCAGGCACAGTTTGCCTCCAGCCTGAGGGAGACACCAGAGGGCCGCTATGCCATGACTGACCTGGGCCCCCAGGAAAGGGTCCACATCTGTAAATTCACAGGCCTCTCCATGACCACCATATCCCACTGGCTGGCAAATGTCAAGTACCAGCTGAGACGGACTGGGGGCACCAAGTTTCTCAAGAACATGGACTCGTGCCAGCCTGTGTTCCTCTGTGGTGACTGTGCCTCCCAGTTCAGGACTCCCTCCTCCTACATCAGCCACCTGGAGTCTCACCTGGGCTTCAGCTTGAAGGATCTGTCCAAACTGTCAGCTGAGCACCTACGGGAGCAGCAGGCTGCCTCAAAGGTGATCACAGACAAAATGACATTCGGCAGCCCCCTGTCCGCCTTGACCACGCCAGAGGACGACACAGGCTCTGTGTATCAGTGCAGACTTTGCAATCGGACATTCGTCAGCAAACACGCAGTCAAACTGCACCTCAGCAAGACCCATGGAAAGTCTCCAGAGGACCACCTTGTATTTGTCACTGCTTTGGAGAAACTGGAGAAGCTAGACAAGATAGAGAAGGTGTAAGAGGGGTCTCGAGCTGAGGGCAGAGACTGACAGCTGTGGAACTGACTAGAATTTCATTGCACTAAAATGACATTGTTCACAGTTACTGCACTGGGCCGAACTGAGCCGCCAGAAAAAATCGGTCTTATTATTTTTTGTTGTGATAACTGCCTGACTGGACCATGTCTTTTCATGTTGATTTTGTTTTTGTTTTGCCAAGCTTTTTTACACTTATTTTGTAATATATTTATATGCTATTTGTCTGATCTGTGCATGTATTTTAGTGAATCAAGGTTAAAGATTTTAATCTTTTCATGGCAAAAATACAACTACTGCTTCAATGGTAAAAGTGGTGAGTGGAAAAAGAATTGGTGGAAGAGAAAACTGTATAATACTTGATATGAAGAAGGTGAAAATTAAATGTATACACCAAAAGAATGAAAGAATACCCTGAGAGACTGAAGTAGCACCTTAGACAGTTGAATTTTGAATCTGTAAAGAAAACATGTTTGAAATATCTTGCATTTGTCAAAATCAGACTGATTTTAAAAGATCAAGGATTATCATTTCCCCCCTCTCCTTTTTGGTTTCCTGTCACTGCAATGTTTCTGATGATGAATGGCCTGCTCATAAATCCGTCAGTGTGTTAGAAAAAAGATCACGTGAACATTTGGAAAAACTGAAATGCTGCTTCTGGTTACGAGTCAATCAGTGAAAATGAATGGCCGTCAGTATGCAAGTTTGCTCAAAAACTTTTCCTTGTTGTGAAGTATCACCTTATAGCAATTTTCCAGTTGTATGGTTTGTTACAACTTTCTCTTTCTAAATTGTGTCGCTTTATTCAACTGTAAAGAGAACAGTCCGTTACATGTAAATGATTACCAGTGAAATGTCAGTACTCCATAAGACATATCTTACCATTTGAAACGGCTCAACATTCTTTGTATCTTAAGGTGTGTGCATTCTCTAACTTTTATATTGTCATTTTATATACAAAAATGCTAAAACATAAAAACAGATGGTGTATATAGATATATGCTGTAGAGCTACAAAATGTCCTTTTTTAAAGAAAATACAAATTTAGCTTCTTTGGCTTGGTTTACAGAAATGATTTTAATTATACTTGCATCCAATTTGATGCATGAAATGGTGTGGAAAATAAATAAGCGATGCACAATGACTATACATTTCAATGTTTTATCGACAATATTGTAAAAAAAATTTTTAGCACCGATTAGTTTGTTTCATTTCTTTCTCAATTGTAAAATAAACCCCAAAGCAGTTGTTAACAGTCATACATTTGTGGTTGTGTGATCATTTGTTGTGGTGGTGCACCAAACTCAACATGTATCAAACTTAACTCTGTAGCATTTGCTTTGCGGCAAATTAAAGCAATCACACCCATATGAAATTCTAACCCAGTGTGCTACTTCTTTGTATGGTTATACATAACCTTATGCATTGCAGAGGTGAGATTCAAAATTTTCTCGTGTGACAATTTTTTGTATCTGCCAGAGGACTGCTTTTATGTTTACAAAATTTTAAGAGAAGGAGAAAAGTCACTAGTGTCATACTTATAACTGATGACTGAGCCGCATCATACTGCCGATGATTATTATAATGATGAAGATGACGGGGATGATAAGCCTGTAAGGGTGCCTATTGTACTGTAAAAACCCATGCT
Source organism: Terapon puta (assembly GCA_028564955.1). Classification (NCBI taxonomy): domain Eukaryota; kingdom Metazoa; phylum Chordata; class Actinopteri; order Centrarchiformes; family Terapontidae; genus Terapon; species Terapon puta. The sequence continues at coordinate 19,291,856 of JAOXYL010000043.1, forward strand.
AGGCTTGTGACTGGCCTTCGGAGGGCCCGTTCTGAAAGAATCAGTGTTATATTAATGACGGCAGTGTACTTTTGCCTGTCTTCTTGGAACGAAATGAGATGGGTGTCTGTTCTGCTTGATATAGCCTCCTGACTGGCCACACTGAACCGACCAATAATTAACACAACTACTCAGATGATACACAAGCTGCAAGCTGTCCTGTTCTCTGATCAACTGAAATACTGCTAACAAGGAAATATCTTTGTGCTGTGAATTTAGAAATGACACCGACTTTTGTGATGGGGATGCTAAAATTAACGTTTTTACTTGGTGCAATGGAGACTTTAATCAAACTTTGATTTAATTTAAAACTGACTACTTCATTTTTCAGAGCCAGTATCTGATTCATATGTGTACTTTAAATGCAATATTTTCAAGGCACCAGCAATTTTGTTCAGATAAAATAACATCGCTGCAGCATGAGTGTCGCTCAGCATCATTAGTGAGAACACGTTTATTTTTATTAAACCGTTTTGATTTCCTCAGTCATCAACTGTCAGTCAAAAATGTTAAAAAA
>JAOXYL010000043.1:19292511-19304840 GCA_028564955.1 Terapon puta
TAGTGAGAACACGTTTATTTTTATTAAACCGTTTTGATTTCCTCAGTCATCAACTGTCAGTCAAAAATGTTAAAAAAGTAGAGCTTGTTTTCCCTGTCCAATTCAGTGACTTGTGTTTGCATCTCTTCTAAATTTCTGCACTTTTTGACAGCCAGGTAGCTCCTACGTCATATTAAGCTCTTCAGTCACTTTTCTTGCACTTTAGACACAGATTCTTCTCAGCTTGTGTGTCTGTTCTGTTGCATTTTCCTGTGTTTCAGGCCTGACTTCATTAAATGTATAACACTGTCTTAATGTTTAGCCTTAGTGGGAGCAGAAAGTGATTAATCGTGTACAGTAACCTTTAGATGACACCCAGCCTAAGGTAAGCAGCAGGTTATGGGGTTTTTCTTCCTCAGGCAGGCCTGCAGGTAAAGCGACTGCATCAGGAATTTGATCTCTCATCTCGCCCTCATGTCTCAAGTTTCTGATAGAGTACTTACAGTACCAGCCTTTGTATGGATGACGCCATGCTGCAGTGTTATGACTTCCATCCCTCGCACTCACAACATGTCTTGTGTCGGCTGAGTCAGTCACACACACTCACTCTCCCAGCTATATTAGCATGAGTGTCTTTGTGCAATTACACACCTCCTCGATCTGGCTGCACCTCGCTGTGTTGATACACGGATTCAGTGACAAAGGAAACACAGGCAGAGGGCAGATTAGCCCGACTGAAGATGCAGCTTCCTCGGAAAGGGGCTGCTAGAGTTGGGTTATAAAACAAACAAGGCAGATAAACAAGCAACATTTGGAGGAGATAGTGTTCCCTGCACACCAGAAATAAAAAACACCTTGTAGGTTTAATACCCCACAGCTAAACCTGTAATTTTGCTGTGCCGTCAGATAGCTGCTGAGCCGATAGAGACTCTTTCCTGCATTGTTAGAGATCAGTGCACTGTTTCCTGTGCGTATTCTATGTAAATTACATGCGATAATCGCCACGCACGGCACAATGCTGGTTCCCGTGGTGCAAACGGAAACCGAGGGTAGATAAACGCAGGCTGGGCAGATTTGCATAGCCTTTGTGTTTTGGGCGCTGCTGAACGTGAGCCCTGAGGATTGGTAGGGATTTCCTCAAGGTTTTGTATAAGTAAATGCCTGCTTCCTCTCAGGGCTGGGACCATTATGTACAGCAGACAGGGGTGGGTGTAGACAGAGGGCACAAACGGAATAACAAAATTACCTGGGCTAGTGGGAACACGGGGAGGGAGTATTAACCTGCATAACTCACATCTGCCTCTGCCGAGACAGAACAGGGATATATTGATGTTTGCATGGGAATGTGTACTCTACACTCCGGTTCTGTACATTACACCAACTATACTGTATATATTTGTGTTATAGACAGGTGTCTTTTGGCAAGTTTGCCTCTTCACTTCTTCATGCCTGAATGGATGTAATTTCACGCAGTCTTTTGTTAGGCCTCATACGTTCGTGGTCGCCGTTCCTGGTTTGTATATGATAGTGGCACGAAGATCACTGTCAACCATGAAACAAAGACAACGCTCCCGCTGAGGATCCCGGCGCACGTCTGCCGCCTATAAAGCCTCCAACTTTGCACACAACTCCAATGTATGGTTTAATACCCTTCCAAAATACCTCAAACCAAACAAACAATGTCTGACAGAGAATCAACAAACAAAGCAGCAACGACTGAGAGCCTTTGTACTGGATCACAAACTAAAGTCGGAGAAATCTGTTTGGATCCTGATAAAATGCCTCATTGTGGGAATTGCATTCAGGAAGAAGTTATCAGTATTCACGTTTCGCACAAGATGCCTGCCTCAGTCTATTTTTGTGTTGATTTAAGTCTGTTTCTAGACTTGATTCAATTATATTGCTCAACTTCAAACTGTAATGTGTGCGGGATCTGTGACAATTCTGCCATCCATACACACCAAAATGGGTTCTGTATAGAACCAGAAAGGGTTCTGATTGTACCTTCTTTACATTTTGAGACTTTGAGATACTGAAAGAGCAATTCTTGAATTCGATTTTTTTTCAAGTAACAACGTAATTCAGTAACTAACACTCAATAATGTTAAAAGAAAACGTTCACACATTTTAATATATAAAGTTCAACCAGAAAAGTCTCTCCAGTCTTGATAGCAAAACATGTTGTAGTATTGAAAATACCTTTACGGAGAATTTACATGTTGTTTTTACAATGCAGGAAAAACATTTAAGAATTTAAGACATTTTTACCCACACTAAAATATCCAACCCCAAAATTTCTACCAGTCGGACGGTAGGTTTGACCAGCCTTCCTATTGTTGTGCCTGATGAGGTTGCTTATTTGTGTCTTTTTGAATCAGATACATCAGATAAGGTGCCTGTACAAGATTTTCTAGATAATTATTAGAATCATATTATAAAAATTATATTTTTTCACGTAATCATATTATCTTTTCAGGCACTGCAGCGTGAGACTGTATCACTGTAACTGAGAGAGCAGCACTCGGGCTGGTGTCAGTAGCAGTGTATTTGTATTTTTTTGATGGACATGCGGCAGTCTTTCATCAAGGTGGGTTTATTTTGCAGTGGGAGGGTTGATGTGACAGAGTTGTCTTCGGAGAATGATGGTGTTTGACAGCAGCAGGCTAACGGATGTAGGAGATCATCTCAGTCTGCCAGGCCTTTAGTTATGATGTGGTGGTGGATGAGAACTGCAGGTGTGTGTCGCCAGGCCCTTCATCCATCACAAGCCCGGACAAAACACAAAGCATACAGGGGATGAAATGTTTCCTCCATCTTGGTGGATGAGGGATGTGGTTTAACAAAACAAGATGCGATACCTTTCCATTTTGTTGTTGCACTAGGCTGCACTTTTTTTTCCTTTTATCCCTTTTTGACAGGGGAACTGATGGTTTGTTTTGTCGTGTATCTTTGACTTTCATTTAGACATTCCATAAACCATGCTACACATTTTTGTGAAACGTTGTATAAAGTCGTAATTTCAGATTCCAGCGTGATGATCACTATAAATATGTCTCCTACATGGTTTTCTGTGCACACCTTCTCTGTTTAAAAACTATTTCTATCTGCCTGATTACCTGGGGACACATCTATAGCTACAATAATAATCCACATATGAAAGATTAATGACATATTTCCCATTATCCTGCGTGTATATGTATGATTTAGTCATTGACCTCTCAGGGGTTTTTTGAATATGAGAACTACCATGTCCCTGTCATTTCCTATTTCAAATCAAAGAGGTCAACATAGAAAATGTCTCAAAACCAATTTGTGTTTCAAAAAGACCCTTGAGAAATAGTGGCTGGTGTTGTGTTTGATATGCACAAAGACACTTATCCCTTATCTATCTTTTCAGAGAGAAAGAGAAGGAGATAGAGGGTGAAGTGCTCCAGGAATCAGTGCTGCCTCCATGAGATATGATGCTGCTTGATTTTGATCATTGACATTTGCTTTTTCATGCATCCCGAAAAACAAGGCCTCTCTTCCATTAAGGAATTATTCAAATGACCTTCAACAGTGCATGTTTTCCTACAGTTTTGTTGTGGGAATATGAGAACACATACTGACATCTCAATTACTTATGCAAGGCTCAGAGTAGGCCCAGTGGATGCAATCACCGTGTGTGCAATCCTCAGTCACTCCGAATCACAGAGGCTCCCGGACAGACACACATAATTCAGACAAGTCAGACAGGATTTGCATACAAAGACTAAAAACAAAAAAAAAGAGAGCATAAATAAAAAATGCACCATCTTGAGCGGGAAGGGAAGGTAGAGATTTAAAGGGGAGGGGGTAGGGTGAGGAAGGCAGGGAGGAAGGGGATACCGGTAAATTGTTTTAAAAAGGTCTTACATGTCATGTTGTGTATGTAAAAGGGTTACACCGATATACAGAGCTGATACAGGCTTTGGCATTTGGTTTCATGCTGCAAGCCTCTGACTGAAAAGGGATGCAGCCATATTGATAATAAAGCATTATTATGGTAATGAACATTATTATTGTTATGATTATTAACATCTTTATTATTAATGATAATTGAAAATACTGCCTGGGTCCTAACAAAAACTTAGATTTCAAATTTTTCCATTTTAAGAAACAACATTTTGGAGGGAAATGCATTTTTTAAATGACTTTTTACAGACAAAGTGATACATATATAGATATATTAAAGATTACTAGTCATACTTCTACCTGAAGGCCCCCAGTCACCAACTACCACAGTCTCACAGTGGACCAGACTCTGTTGTCCATCTTTATCCTCTTAAAAGCTGAGGTTTTTTTTCCTTTCCGCCCTTCTGGAGGTGACACACTGTCTCATCGTCGCATGATGGGTGGGGGGTGGTAGAAGAGTGGGTGAAGGGATAGAAGGGTTGGGGTGGTTGAGGGCAGGCGGAGAAGTGGGGTGGGGTGCATTGGAGGCTAACCCGGCATCACGTCATTAGCGTTGCACGGCGGAGATGCAGGGGCACCCTGACACATGTCACGGACAGCCAGCCGAGAGCCCACGTATGAAGCTGACACGCTGCGCATAATTTATCCCGTGACACGATCTGCATGCCGAGTTGTTGATCTGTTGTGTTTGGTTTGGACATGGGCGCTCTGGCAGGGAAGACGGGGGGGCAGGAGGGTGTTATTATGCAGGTGGGGGGGGCAGGAAGAGGAGAGCGAGGGCGAAGAGGTGGCAGGGTGTGTGAGTGTGTGTGTGTGTGTGTGTGTGTGTGTTTTCGAGGGGCGGTGGAAGGCATCTTGGTGTAGCGCACACTGAAGGGGCGACACATTTGTCATGTCCACTGAGAAGCAACATATACATAAACAAGTGCATTCAAATTTACTAATACAGACACCCAGACTCACCCACGCTTTGGATGACATGCATGTTGAGTCACAGTGAAATCACAGCCATAATCCTGTCCCTTTAGACATCTGTTGATGAGCGAAAATGACTAATATTGTTGAAATGACCCTCTGTCATTCCACTGGATGTGATTGTTTTCTGAGCTTCAGCTGCAGCATGGTGTTAAAGCACCACTGACACCACTTCTCAACAGCTCCACAAAATTTTTGCTTCAGTGATTCAATCAAGTGTTAATTAGATTAATGTGTTGATGTGTTTGTATGTCTTGGTGCTTTTTTGTAAATTGGTAAAAACCTTAAATGAAAGCAACGGCTTGTCAAAGGTATAAGCCTGTGGCACATATGGCTAATACATGACTTTATTTAACTTCAAGTAGTAAATCTGTATGTGTTGACATATTGCTAATGAGTAAATATGAACAGTGATATTGTAATATTAATTAGCTTATAGTTAGCCTGTAGTTGTTGTGAATTGCTGTGTGCGAGAGGTGCTCATCAACCATCAACTACTCCTGCCTCCCCCTTCCTGGCTCGTTTACATGAATTATGCATATGACCAGTCTTGTTAGAGGAGCCCCTCCCTCATCACGTTCCTAATCCCTGCTGTTGCCGCGGTAACCAAAATTAGACATGACTGTGAGGTACAGTATCGGCCCTCAGGGCCTTTTTCTGGACAGGCCTCATCCTGGGCAGGCATAGATGGGTATTCAGAAGTCCTATAGGCCTGTAGGTCACCTGTCCACTGATATTACTGTACTGATGCTGGTGCTTGATGGGAAATTTTAATTTCATTTCAGCTCAGTCTGTTGCCCGAAACCCTGAAATCGGGCAGATTCAGCCAGATCGCATCTCTTTTGATGTGCAGTTTGAGGGGGTTGCAACGCCTGATTAATTACCTGAACAATCGACTCTTGGACCATCGGGTGGATTTCTGTCATGTCCAAAATTTGGGTTGGCTGTCTTGCAGTCTGAGCTGTTCCCTAGCCCAGTTCCCCTCATGGCTACTGTCAAAAGCTGCATTATAAACTGAAGTGAGCTTGTTTTAAAATCACTGGAGTCACATTTTACCTGTTGTGGCTAAAATATGTTGAGGATGTGTGTAATGCCGAGGATGCTGCGATATCAAACTATGCATCGCTGCAGAAGAGGCAGACTGTAAGACATCTGTGGCTGTATATTGTCCTTTTCTTACTTTCTGCTCATAATAGATTTGCACAAAGTAATGCTGTCAACACTGAGGACGCGGTATTGTTTGAATAGACCTTATTCAATGCCTACATTCAGTGCGAGCTGCAAGTCATGACCAGTCAGTTGATCTGAACAGTGTGAGCATTAACAGTTGCAGGTTCTGGCCGTGCAAGAAGGCAGATTAAAATGTGCAGTGTGAGTTAACACAATGTACTAGATCAATAAAATGAACAGAGCCTGCAGCTTAAGGGCTATCCAGGAATGTCGTGATGGTGAAGACTGAAAAACGATTGTGTTCTGTAAGAATTACAATGTGTTGTCATGTTATGAGGGTCTTTTATCACCCGAGGTGTCCTCTGCTGCATATTGTCTTATCAATTTCCAGATTCATCTGCCAGGTTACAGATCGGATTCTTCCATCATGCAAAGAAAACGCATAATTGACATGCCTTTTTTTTCTGGGGTTAGGTGACTAAATGGGTGTAATTATGGGGTTGGGGTAAGGGAAAGGTTTTGGTCACGTTAATCAAGAAATTTAAATGATGCTTAAAAGTTCACCCACAAACATCTTCTCTTTACTGGGGAGCTGAACCCAGGTCAGCTGGAGATTGTGTTTACACTTGTTAATTAAAAGCACTCTATAGAGTTTTTAACCAGTAATGAAACTGTCTCAATTAAATACCGATGCCTCTGTGTGACCTACACAAGGAGACAAGAACAACAGAGGAAAGACTGGTGTTTCTATTTGTTTCAAATACTTATTTTTAATGCTTGCCATGAAGACAAATGTGAAAAAGTGCTGGGGTTTACTCCAGATGACTTAAAGTTGCTTCAGCTGCTCAATGAAGGTCCGTCTCCAGAGCTGCTGGCTGCTCTCCTCCCAGCGAAGTAGCTTCCTTGCAGCAGGGAGTGAAGTGGAGGGAACATGTAACCTAACAAGTGGTGAAGCACTACCGTCCACAGGGACTGTCAAAATCAACACAAAATGAAAAGATCCGCCAGGCTGCTGATATGTTTCTCCTTGTTCCCTTGTGTAAGATACAACCTGCAACTTACAGAAAAGGGTCAGACTTAAGTCACAGGAGCATGGAATATGGAGAACATTTCTAAGTTAGACAAAGATAAATGCATCATTTTTAAAGTTCTAACCTCAGATTTAGTAAAAACACATCTTTACACCATCGAAATCTAAATGTAATAACTACTGGAGCACAAAGTGGCAACTCTGACGTTCTTTTTTGTGGCATTACATGGAGAAGATTACCAACCCTGCATTTCAGGTATGAAGGTCTTGCAACAATATAACAAATAGACTCCAACATTCCAGCCCAGCAGACCACGAGAGTGACGTAGAGAGCATATAGCCTTTGTGTGTGTGTGTGTGTGTGTGTGTGTGTGTGTGTGAGAGAGAGAGAGAAAGAGAGAGCGAGAGAGAGATTACCTGTGAGAGCCTGGGGAAGCTCTCTGTCAGCTGACAGTAGTGACAGGCTCTTCAGTCATCCATTGATACCCTGCTGCCTGATTTTATTAGGTGTACCACTGAAAACAAGCACTCGATGGCTTAGCTTGTCACTGATAACATTAACATTACCCAAATTATACTGTCAACCTTATGAAAGACTTTCAACACCCCAACAAGTGAGTGGTCTGCATGCCCCCGTCCACTATCTTTTCATATGTTAAGCAAACATGAGTTCGGGCCCTTTTCGGATGATGTCTAGGATGTGCCAGCCTTAATTCTGGGTGGTACCAGCATGCTTCCTTGCCCATACAATGTTTGTGGTGCTCAAATGCTAAAACTTCAATAAAGTTCCCTTTCCAACAACGAACCATTATAGCAACCAATATCATCTGCAAAAGTAAACATATTTCCTGTTGAGTCCTCTAACATTTGTGACATTAAGTTTTCTAAAATATATGGTTGTAAATGTGGCCCAGACTGTAGTGAATATGGTCAGCATCTGACAAAACAACGCATCATGACGCAGTCTGAATTCCAGTAGGTTTTAATCACCATTGGTAATTTGAGAATAAGAATTCTTCTCAGTATAAATCCCAGTTTGAAATTTGAAATTGCATTTTTTTAAATTCTACAAAACATCTTCTAAATATATGAAAAGTAGCGATTCAAAGACACAATCAATCGGTACATTGTTCTGTCAGATTGGATGAAATTTTGAAAATTGCCCGTAGGCATTTCCAGCTACAAATCAGACAACTTTTACAAAGATGTAGTTGTTTTTGAAAAAAAAATGGTGCCGGCAGAGTACAAGTTTTCTTGTGCTGAATACAAAAACGTGGCAAGACAACACAATATCCATTTAGTACCAGACCTTTATTATAAACCAACCCAACATTATCTCACACAGGACAGGAAACAGATGATCTAACCTCTGCGGCCTTGACAGTGGTTTCTCCCTGACCACAACAAGTCAATATCTTTTTGTTAATATTACTTTAAGATCAGATGTTTGGCCACAGACATAATTCCAGTGTGATGTGGGGGATTTTTTAAACAGTCTGGGAAACCTGCACTGAAAGCTTTTTTTATGGATTTTAATGGCAAGTTTTAGTGTCCTGTAAAGCTCTAAACGCTGTTTCTAAGACTTATATAAAATTATTATTTCCCAGTAGAGATGGACCTCAGGGGCATGTATTGTGCATTCATTCCCTCTCTGTAAAGAACTGCAGTATGTTTCTTTAGAGGCAGTTTCCCTGCATTACCCCCCACCCAGCTCAATCACTGCTCCCTTGTGACCCCCCATTAACATTATTGTTTTTTGAAGTCAGAGGTTGCTGATAGGGATTCTTAGACTGCAATGAAAACAGAAGACCATCAAAAGTGGCCCGTTTGTTGCAGAGATAAATAACTGGCATATGTCTTTGTGTGGCATGAATGCTGGGGTTGTTTTTTCTGATTCCACATGTTTGCCATAAATGTTTGTGGGCCATATTTCAACATTCTCACTGGATATGACGCAGTCGATACCTTTAAAAATTCAACACTGTAGGCGTCGGGGGTAATAAAGTGAAACCTTCCCCGAAAACCTAGCTTTGTCCAGTGTGGTATCAGTTTTAAGAAACAAAAGTGAAATTAAGGGAAAATGAAGCAGGCTGCCATTGTAGGCAGCTTGCATGCAATCGTCCCGTTGTTATTTTGAGCCTGTTAATTTCACAGCACCAGTTGGAGTTGTCCATCTGTTTATTAAAGGTTAACTGCCTCCACAGTTATGAAGCGTACGTTTCTCACGATCCACAGAGTTTACAGCATGCAGTGGATTGTCTCTGACGCATCTGAAAAGTTTGTCTTCTGCTCTGAGAAATGAGCAAAGTACAGACTTTGCCACTTTATGTTCCGGTATAAATATAATAACCGGGTAAAAAAAAAATAAACTCGACCTGAACTTTAGAAGAAATGAGAGCCGAGGGATAAGAGGTAAAAAAAAAAAAGTAGCTAATATAAATACTCATTTCTTTGACATTATTTGCATTACAGGTAAGACAATCACAGAGAACAATTACCGCTCTGTCTCATATTGTTATTTCCATGGAGGAGTCTGCAGATGAGTGAAGGCTTTGGTGAATGTGGAGAGTACAGATGGGCAGACAGTCCAGTTAATGGCCATGCATCACCGTTGCGGTAGGAAGGTAGGAAGCTGCAGTTCCTGGGTGTTGATTTAATGGACAGCCTGTCACTTCCTTGTCACTTCACCAAGATAATTTTACTTCACCCATTGTGTGTGTGTGTGTGTGTGTGTGTACTGTGTGTGTATTTTCAACAGCCATTACAGGCGATTTCAAATGAAGCACGCTGGTTCACAAGTATGCCAAGGCCATCCTCTCTGGGCACATTCGCTGCAACAGTAGTTGATTTAGAGAAATTATTTCCAACAGGAATGCTACTTTGGTTTGTTTTTCCATATAGAAACACAATAAAAACGCTAAAAAGAAAGAAGCTTTTCACTGTGTTTCCAAACCAGCTCTGCAGAGCTTTGTTTTAGACGGAGAATCGTGTAACCCGTCTGCTTCAAGCACACTGTGAATAATGGCTTATGGGAAGTTTTTACAAAAGTAGCAGGCCATGCCAAATTTCTGACCAGAGAAAGAAATGACTGTCCCCACATGGCACTTGTTGATAATGTCAGATTTGCTTTGTATTTTTGCCGTGTAACAGGTGCAACTGATCTTCTTTCAGGGAAGTCATGTCGGAAGTGAACCTGACAAACCTTCAGCAATGGAAGCAACTACTGCAAAGTACAACATCAGTAAGCATCAGCATGCTGTAGTGAGATGCAAACACGCAGTTTAAAGAGTTTTAAAAGAGGCTGGTTGCCATGGAGACTTTTTTGCCCCAAAGAATCTGTAAATTCTGCTTCCTGTTCCTGAACCGTGGCTGGAAGTGACACCATGTGACTGTGCTACCAACACATTTTTTTCTTCCCAGCTAGCCCCACCCAGGCTCCGACATCCGGCACCCAGGCCCCCCCCCCACCCACCGCCACCACCTCGCCACCCTGCTTCTCCTTTGTTAAGCCAAGCTCGGAGTGCCATAGACACAGATGAAGGCGTGGAGAAAACACATGCCAAAAAGGCCCCCCTGCCACTCTCACTCTTGCACAGCGACAATGATAGGCTGTCATCACACAGCGATCAGCACTGTCACCCACAACATTGCCGTGCACAAACACACACACGTATACAAGTGCGGGCAGGCACGTACACACACACACAGACACAAACACGCATATACACAGGCGTACACACACACATACACAGGACCCACGGCTGTGAAAATCCGCACCAGCCTCGACAACACTGACAACCAAGTCACTGCTGTCACTTCAGTTATTTTTACACTGGGGCCTGACAACACATCAAAAATCCCTCTCGCTATGGGAACAACATGAGACCACTGCATCAAGCCCATTAGACGCCACGTGTCACATCAAATATCTAATTATCTGCTATTCAATATTCCCAATTAAGTTAGAGATGTTCACCGTGCACATTCACACAATAATTTACCACAGTGTTGTGTATGCAAACTGAGATGATAAAGCTGGCCTAGCTGCAAAAAAAGAAAGACGGGAAAAAAAAAAACAGCTGCATCGCTGTCCTGGTGACAGTGAGAAGGCTGAGGTGGATCCTGGAGAGAGTGATCGCTTGCTGCGGTTCAATCCTGTTTCCAGCGGATAAAATCTGACCAGAAACAAAGAGAAAGAGAGACACAGAAAGAACCAGTCCTTTTACTGTTTTTCTGTCCAGGCTGGTGGTGGAAGAGTTAACTTTTTTGGCCCTGGCTGCTGTCAGCAAGCAGAAGGCAGCTATGTGATGAGTCTGATTGGCGGCCGATGGCGGTGAGATCAGTGGCAGGGCTGTGCGATGGATGCCATCTTGGCCGGCTTGTGATGTGCAGTTTGTCGCCCGGGCTTCACTAGGAAGGAAAGCCTTGAAAATACTGCTGGCTGTCACTCAAAGAGAAATGTGGTGTAGTTCCAAAAAAAAGAAAAAAAAAACCCTTCACCAAATACCTTTTTGTTTCCTAGCTCTACTTTTCACAGCCATGAGGATGTGATGCACAGTGTCGCAGTAGTAAATAAAAAGGTGAGTAAACTCTTCTGTTGGTGGTAATCAGTACTGAAAAATCTGTGCTCCAGTTTTCCATTAAAAAAACAGCTAATCCTTGTTTTACCCACAGCTCACTACAATACTACCTAAAAGTGAATCTAGGAAATGTTAAAAGGGGCCAAAGACATTTGATTTGGGTCATCCACAGCAATATGTCTTTTTCTCCTGTAACACAAGAAAGTCTCTATAACACAAGAAAGTACAAGTTCCCACAAAATACCTGAATGACCAAATGGGTCATTTGATTCCAAAAGCAGCTCGGTGTATCATTTCATCATCTCTGCAGATGAAATTTGGGTACAAGTTCAGGTAATGTAAGCTCAAAGTACTTAAATAAAACTGCCACTAAAGAACATGTGAAGTTACTTCACCTCCGTGTGCATTATTTGATAATATAATCTTGGACAGCCACAGCCCGGACTGGATCCATCATACAGTGAGATCACATAATAAACCACAACACAAGGCGCGTCAGAGGGAGGAGGCTAACAACAACTAACATGGAGGAATCTGATGAGAGTTCCTTGCTTGGACTGATGGCGGACAAGTTTCATTTTAAAAAACTGCCTGATGGAAATATTGTTCTGCCATTAAAATGCGATTAATTGAGAGTCATTAATAACAAAGTCTCTAATTAA
>JAOXYL010000043.1:19387214-19400308 GCA_028564955.1 Terapon puta
CCAGGGCGGAGAGATTACAATCAAAGCCACTGATGTGTTAATTTGATGGATATTTCCCCTCCACCACCCCCGCGCGCGCACACACACACACACACACACACACACACACACACACGCACACCCCTCCCTCGTTCCTTCTTTATGTTTCACTGCGTTTCATAACATTGTGTTTTTTTTTCTTTTTTTTTTTTTTATTACAAAGCACCCCGTGAGGATATTTATGTCCATGTCCATTTCTCCTGAAATAGCCTTTCAGCCGGCCTGCCTGTGGCAACACTGCACAGTCTTAAAGTCATTTCATCTCTTATAGACAAGACAAGGATATGAGGGACTGTTTCACACCCGTTGAGTCAAATGAGGAAAACAGGAGAGGGCATGACTATTTCTACGCTTTGACATGGGGGGGGGAGAAAAAAAAGAATCAGCAACAGAGATTCAGAATTTATGTGAGGCCTTTTTAATCTCCGAGAGGGAAGAGATATGGATTTTATTCAGTTTTTCAATATTTATCGTCAAAAATATTGGCAATATATGTGGAAGCAGGGAAAGCAGCACTCAGGGTGCATTTTTTAAGCAGAGACTCGTTTAAATGCCTCAAAATGTTACCGCTTTCTTAAGCGTTTCACATGCTAGGTTGGGAGGATATAACATTTGAGAAACATTAGAATCATTTTCCAGATTAGGGCGGTTTTTAAATGAGTCTCCTGCCGCAGCTTCGCCTTCCAACTGCAATATGTGTCTGCACACAGTCATCTTAATGAAAGGAAATGATGGCATTCACTTTAATGACGTGGAGTTCAAGGACTGCTTATTGTTCCAGAGAAAAGCCATCTTTTTTCACGGTAATATGAGTCTTTCTTTTTCTTTTTTTTTTCTTTTTTTTTCTTTCGCAGTGCAATTTCATTTTGAGAAACAGACACCGAAGGTTAAATGTGCTATATAGGTTGTCAAAATATGAGAGGGAATTCAGGATGTGAAACAGATATATTGATAACGTCCCCTCGTGCAGTTATCATTGTTTTGATAATGCTTCATCTCCACTTTTTTTTTTTTTTTTTTTTAATCTTTCTGGGCGATTATGCAAAACAGAATATAGTCCTAATTATCACAGACACATGAGCCACTCTATTTCACTCTAGTTATAAAGCAATCTCACCGCAGATGATCAACACAACTTCTCCTTGTAGCACCCAGCACACATTTCTCAGCAGCTTTTTAAAGAAATAAGCCAATGACAATCCAATTTACAGCATGTTTACCCTCTGTGTCATAAAACAGCTCCCTGTTTACATTTATTCTCTAATTTACTGCTCTGCATGGAGTGAATCTCCCACATGCTACTTCTCCAAATATTTTGGTCCAAATGTGATTTTGTTTGATAGAATGACAATAACTGGTATTAAAGGGAGGCAGATGATTCCCAGACGTCTGGGGTGCTCTGACATTTACTCGAAACACAATTAAACCCCAGAGTTATGGCTTCTTTAGGGTTCCACGCTTTCCCTTTGATCCCGCAGTGCCCCCGTCTCCTGTCATGGATTATAGGGCCAAACGGGCTATTTGGGGAAAGGCCAGTCAGGTCCAAATGGGGCTGGTGGAGGAACACAGGCTCCACTGGCCTCAGGGAGAGCTTCGATATGACTGCAACAAATCTAACAGTTGAACTGGCTGCCCTCCAGTTTGGCTCCAAACTGGTTGATACTCAGTGTCATTCCTTGAAATAATGTTGAAAATAACAGAATGAACTCGCAGCAATTGATCTAATGATGACCTATGAGGAGACATGGCTGTTTTGGAGCTCCACCGAAAGTTGGAGCTCTGTTCTGGCTCCGGACGCGTGTCCTCCCCTCCGTTATGATAGTTGCTATAATTCGGCCCGGGCCTGATTCCCATCACTCCAAACTTCCATCAGGTCCAAGATGCTGCCTGTGCTCCTCATTGATTTGGCTTACAGTCCCCACCTCTCTGGAGAAATACCCCCAGCTCAGGAGGATTTACTATTGATCCCCACTTCCTGCGGGGTGATATACCTTCATCCACACACACGTTTAGTCTCAAGCCTGCCGTCAAGGTGTGTGGCACAGATATACAGAGTATATTATGACAGAACAGATAGGCTGTGAGAGAAAAGTTTTTCCCCACTGCTCGGGGAGAGCTGACCCCTCATTCAACTGAGGGTGAAACACCTCAATTTAGATTCCGTATGCGCTGATCAATGAGTCTTTATGTTGCGCTGCCCTTTACAGTAGTGTACTACCAAGCTCTTTATTACTTTAATGCCTTTCCAGTGATGTCATCCTGAGGTCATGCTCAGAAACAGGGGCTGTCAGTGGCATTTTGATTGGCAGAGGCACCGCCGAGGCTCAGCCAATGGCGGCCCGCCGTGGCAGCTGGTTGTCATGAGAATGGGCAGGCAGGGGAGGGGCTTTTCGTTAGCGCCTCAGCCGTGCAACTGAATCGATATCTACCCCCCGAGGCACCGCTGTGTTCCCTCGGCCAGCCAGCAGAGAGAGGAAGACAGCAATGCTCGCGCTCACTCCACAGCTCCAATACTACAGCTCACAGCCGCTAAATGAGTGGGAGAGGAGGGGGCCGAGGTGGAGGGTTGGGGGAGGGAGGAATGGGGGGGGGTCTGAGGAGAGAAGACAGAGCAGTCAAACATTTCAGGGCCCGCCATTCCAGAGTAATGAAGCATAGCAAGAGAATATACCTCTGCAACATTTGATAAAGATGGGCTGACACACCAGTCCAAATAGGTTCCTCTGTACGCCGGCACATGTCTATCCATCACCGCTCTGCATTACAGACAGGAAGAAAGGGAGGGAATGGGGGAGGGCAGTAGAGGGGAGGGGTGCAAATAGACAGCGAGAAAAGAGAGTAAAAATTGACTGACAGTGGGAGAACAGGTGGGGCGGCAAGGGTGGATAGAGAGAGAGGCAGGGTGAGAGGGAAGGCAGAGCGAGGGAGTCAGTGTATCCTTGGCAGCTGGTGGATCCTATCAAGGCCGATTGGTTGGTGAATGAGGCTTGGGAGGCCCGTGTCCTTGTACCCACCGGTTTGTTTTCCGCTCACTCCCTCACTCCGCTCCTGCAGCGAAAGACAATAAAGAAGCAAATGAGTAAACGTTGCACATTTTACGTCCTCATCATCCCTGCACTCTGTCTCCCCATCTGTTACTCCCTCACCAGCGCCGTAAAAAAAAAAGAGGAGAGGACTGGAAAGAAGTAAAAAAAAAAAAAAGAGAGAGAGAGAGAGCGAGAGAAAGACAGTGGTTATGTGCCTGCAGACATGTGCTGCTTACAGTTTTAGCCAAGTTAACCTCCGACCTTTTGAAACCGTGCCGCCAGGTGCCACCGCTGAGGCCGTCAGCGTATCGGCATCATAACATGTTCACGACCGCAGCACTAACATGCTGACGTTCAGCGGCTGTCATAATGTTAATTATCTTACTTTAGTGCGTTAGCGCGCTCACATTTGCCAATCAGCACTAAACATAAAAGCACTGAGGCTGACGAGGATGTCATTAGTTTTCCAGGTGTTTGGTCATGAACTAAAGCATCCAGCAGATTAACCTGACAATGTGTAGTTTACGAGTCAGGGAATCACCAAAAAGTTCATGCTGAGGGGGACATGAGACAATTTCCCGGAAATCCATTCGATAGATGAAATTCTTCACTCACAGTCAGAAACAACAAGTTAACTGTTGCACCAGTAAACAACCAACATAAAGTTTCTGTACACAATTTCATGGGAATTAATACTCATTGTGATATTTCAGTGTGGACCAAAGTGGAGGGCCAGCCAGCTGACAGCATTTGTACAGCCACAAAGCTAATATGGCAAAAATACCAACAAAAAAAGGCAAATGTTAAGTAAAGGGGAGAAAATGCTGAGAGAACCGATGCCTCCTTTACTCGAATATCAGTGACATGCGGCCTTTACACGTTTGCGGCCAGAAAGAGTGAAAACATCTGCTGAAACACTGATAGCACCTCACATAAACTAATGTTAGAACAATTCCTCCCCCCTTCTGTCATGGTGGCCTGTAATTGACACAAATAACAACCCCTGATTCCCACAGCGGAGACAGTCAGACTGGGCCGTATAAATCGAACTAACCTGCTCAAGAGGAATGTGCTAAATCCAAAATAATATTGCCAGACAGTCATTTGAGCCATTTTCAAGCTGAAATGTGCTGCGGCTCCGGTCGCATACTTGTGGCGCTGTCCTCCATCGTTGCACAGTTGTAAATATAGAGTTTTGAAAGCCAGAAATCCCAACACCTGGCCGAGTAATTGTTGACTCAGTTGATATTGATCAACAGCCGTAACAAGCCCCTGCTGACATATCATGGCTATTTTGTGCTATTGGACAGTAAAAACTTTTTGCTCCTTTCAGCGAATTCATTCTCTTCGGTGAAGCCGCGTTACTTGGAACCCGTAAAAACAGCGAGACAGGAAGAGAGAGGAGAGACAAATACAACAAATAAGCCTTGCCATAACACAACACAACATGGCTGCGCGTCATCCCCAGGAGGTTGTATGCGGAGGCCCGCTGCCTGCTGGCCGGCCAGGTACGCCGCTCTGCTCTCAAGTCTTGGGGTGATTAATGAAATCTTAACGGCAGGCCAGACACAAATATTCATCACCTGGCTGCCCCTATTGTAATGCGTGTGGAGAAGCCGGAGCGTGACAGAGGAGAGGGGAGACGAGAGCCGGCCCAGAGACAAAACACAACATGGGGCACAGGGATTATTACCAGGCCCACGGAAACAACGCTTTTTGTTCTCCTCAACAAAATGGAGGCATGTGATTTATGGACAGCCAGCATCTGTTTGGAGCAAGGGGAGACACAGATTCATGTCTGCTATTATGGGCTGTCCATGTTACCGGGGTGAGAATTTGAAAGGGGGTGCTGGTGGTGGTGGTGGTGGTGGGGGCCTTGTTGGTTGGGTTGGTAGGAAAGGGGGTGGGGTGAGGTGAGGGGGGGGCTGTTGCAGCCGTTAAGAGCAAGACCTTCTGGGAAAGTACACCGTGTCAGTTCCTTGTCGTACTGTGAATCTGTGACACTGTAGCGTGTGGGTGAGGTGTTGTATTACATTGTATATCACAAACAGATGTAGGCCTACAAGCCACCCGGGGGCGTTTTTTTTTTTTTTTTTTTTTTCTTTCTTTTCTTTTTTTGGAAAGAGTCAAGTGTTTGGTGGGTGGGACTGACAGCGAAATACACACGCATGCACACACAAAGACAAAAAAAAAAAAAGTTTGATACACCAACTGATAATGTGTTACCAGACAGAGCACGAGGGAGGATGAAATCTATTGTATCATCATTCCTCGCAATAAATACGGCTTTGTGCGCAAGACTGATATGATCATTTTGATTTATGACAGGCACACAAGACTTCCAGGAATCCCTGAGACTGTGTGTGTGCGTGAGTGTGTGTGTGTGAGTGTGGATTTTAGTGTCTCTGAGAGGAGCAGAGGCAGGGGGACAAAGAGACATACATAAATACAGAGAGAGGGAATGAAATAGCCAAGCAGCGGAAGTGAGACAGAGTGCAGTAGACAGTGAGGGAGATTGTGTGTCGGTGTGTGCAGTGTAGCATTGACTCCTGCATGCTCCCAGTGATAGATAGTGTCAGGTTAGGCTGCTCAGTGGCAGGTCTCACACTGTCAATGCTATGGCTGTGGGGAGAGCAGGGGCCTGAAATGTTTTAACACCCATCGCTGATCCCTGTCAACATACACACTAACACACATGACATCAGGCGGCGCCGGCTGATGCGCGCTCCGTGTATACGTGCGCACCTGAGTGTGTGTGTTTTTCCGTATGTACACGACCCCCCCACCCCCCCGCGCGCCTCGTGTGTCTGCGCGAGCGTGTGCGCACACTTCACATTCTTTTGTGCATAGCATCATCTTGTCTCCTCTCTGAAAAAATAAAAAAATACTTAACATCTCCGAATCACAGCCTTAGAAAGCAATTATACCAACCCATTTTTTTTTTTGTTTTGTAAGGATCTTTTTTTTCTCCTCCAGGCAGCAACAGAGAGAAAAAAGGCCCTCATTGTTCCATTGTTCACATTGTGTCATTCTTTGCCTTGGAACAGCAATTGTTTGCTGCACAGTTAGGAACACAATGGTGTTCACATAAAAATGAGCCACTTAGCTCTCACACTAAATTGCAAATTGCATAGCACTGCAGAGGAGAGTCAAGCTTTCCAAATTCGCTTATTCACATTTTCCGCTCCTTACCAGCCCTATAAAACCAGCCGCTTCTGCTGAGGTGGACAGAAACGGTGACAGTCGGAGCGTACACTGTATCTGTATCCTGTGTTTTGATAGAGTAAGAAAAGAGATATTCAATTATATGGGGAGAATTGTATTATCATTTGCCATAATCGTTTGAAATCAAAATCAATAGCCTGTTGCAAATAATATCTAACAACAAAATACAGGGATACATGCAGACATGTGCGGCACAGTGCGTGAAGTGTTGGGGGGAGGTGTGTTCACGTTGACATATATGTCTCCAGTGGGAAATCCTCTCTGTTTCTGTGCGTCCTATGTTCACTTTTACTGTAAATCTAGCACAGCAAGTGTATGTCCCCCCCCCCTCACTCCCCCCGCTTGCATAGCAAAAGGTGGCATGTCGCACCACTGCAGCTTTAAATCTGAAAAGTGGCCGTGAGGTGCTCCGGGTGACGGTGACTGGAAAGTATTGTGTCATCTGTAAAGAAGAAAAAAAAAATGGTGCACAGGAGTGGGTGATTTTTCCAGGCGCTGTTAAAAAATAGTTTTGCATGGGTGCCTTTGCTCTCCTGTTAGTAAAACACGTCTCAGAGCCCTCCTGCTGCCGTGACCAAGAATGAAGTACTCTCCTGGGCCAGACAAAATCAATTCCTCACTCGGGCAAATTTCCTCCTTCCCTGCTTTTTTTCAGTCCAGCTATTTGTTTTTAATGCTGGCATAGACTTATGGCTTGGGGAAGGCAGTTATGCCAAACAGCATAAACTACACCTCCTGACAAACATTCAGAACGCCATTGAACTTTCATTCATTTTTGGTGGTGTCAGCCTCAACTTTCCAAGGCTTTGTTATGAAGAAGTAGTGTTGTGAATTCCACAGTTCCTCAAATGTGGCACACACCTTTTTTTTTTTTTTTTTTTTTTTTTTTAAAGAAGGCACATCTGTCTATGTCTTTCCAAAGTCCGCATTTATCACTGAGATCAGTTTATTTGAATGATCCCCTGGATGAATTATCTAAGCCGGTACATGCACGGCATTTACAAGAGATGGAGGTTTTTTCCTATGGGAAATCAGAGTCACTGAGTCAGTACCCAACATCCCCATTAAATCAAGTATAATCCTACGTTTACCGCCGAACACTTGTCCACGAGTACAACACTTGTGTCATTAATTGATGTTCCTCACTCAGTCATGATGTTGAAGTTGCAGAAGGATTTTTTTTTTCATTTTTGTCAGAGCTGATTCATACAAGTGACTTTTAAACGCCAAAAAAATCCATGTACTTCTGCTTTCCTCACCCCTCCCCGCAATTTCTATAGACCGATTCAGCGACAGTCACATGATTAGGAAATGATTTAAATGTCTTTTCATCAAGTTGTATGCAAGAGACTCCTACTCTAAACGGTCTAAAATGCCAATTTATAGGCTATAGATTTGAAATATGGACTAACACATTGGCACAAGAGGAGGGCTATTGTATTAAGCACAATCCCCTTTTTGATAACGGAAAAATCCTCTCGTGAGCCAGTCATCTTTGTGTATTTGGCCCAAGTCTGTTTCACACGGTTTTCAGCTCCTCCTCCTCTCTTTCTGCGTCGACCCGGGGTGATTTCCATGAGAATCAACGTGGCGATTAATCACAGTGTTCCTCCACTCCCAGATGTCATTCAGGGCCTTTTAAAGACATCAGCGCTCTGTGATGTTTATGGGAGGAGAGAGATATGAGCTTGGCAACCCAGCCTAAAGACCCTTGTGCAATCTCCCTCTGGGACACTCATACAGTCAGTCAGCTCCTACTGTCCTGGATCGTCCCGAAGACCGCCAAACTTCCTCCTCCAGAGACAGACACAATCAAAGCCAGACCTGACCGACAGCTGGGCTCAATTTCTGATTGATCCTGTTTACATAAAGTGTTCAAGATGGTCGCACACATACTTTCTGCTGTGTATTTGAGACTTTTTTCATGTAACCAAAAACATAATAAATGTGCTGTAAAATAGTGAAATATTTAAATAAGTCAGGATTCAGTTGAGAAGTATATAGATGTAGATTTTATGGTTTTCTTATTCCAGTAATTTTATTAATTAGGCTCATTTTAGAGGGAAACGTGGACTGTATTTCTAACCAGTTTCAAGTCCCGTTTTAACTGCTCTCCATCATACCTGTAACTCAAGTTTAGTTGGTGCACATAAGGCATTTTAAAGAATTTTAATCACTTCATAAAATCTTTTTTTTGGAGCCTCTACTGCATATCATAGCCCCGAGGCAACAGACAGATTTCTGACTCTCACGCCCTCCCATTTTATAAATATTTCACTTTTTACAAAATAGCAGATGACGTGTTTGTGATGATTCAGATGACGAGATGACGACTGTTTGATTCATCACCGACACATTGTTGGATTTTGGGGGTGGAAACAAGCCCTCAGAGAGCAGAGATACATGTGGCACAGACAACGGTAACACATGTTTAACTATTTAACCTGTCTGAATAACAAGTTTAAGACTTGTCAGGAAAAATCATGTGTATGAATCATTAAATAAGAATAACTGATACAGGATACTGTGAATGCCCATTTTACTTACACCCATGGCTGTTGGCATGCATAAGGGAGAATAGACAATTAGATATATACCTTGTTTGACCAATAATCAGAAGACCCTCTCCTTAGTATAGGTAGTATAAGATCATATATGTTTTCATGGTGACAGTGTGGCTAATCCCGCAGTCTTTAACGATGACTCTCCCTGTGTGATAAAAGAGGAACGACGATCAGCACAACTTTTTTTCTCTTCATTTCGTGAAGTAAAAACGTGGCTGCCTCCACAGGAAGTATAAGTATAGGCAGAAATAAGGAACAAAAAGCAAGTGAAGGGAAATTCCCCTACATGAAGTGAGCTAAAAGGTTAAGAATCCAGAGCTCTAACAGGTCCCTGATAATGAAAGGGAAAGCACAGGCTCCAAGTGACGTCTGAGTGAAGGTGGTGGGTGGAGGGGTGAGCTCAGTTAAAAGAGTCTAGTGAAGTCAAAGACGTGTTAATAAACAGTTATGGAGAGCCCCGGGGGTGGGGGGGTGCTTTGGGGGTCGTGAGGATGGAAGGAAGCAACAAGGGGGAAGGGCCTGGGGAGGGCAAGAGGGGGGCCGCTGGATGGGGTGGGGGGTCAGGATCATGGTAGTCAAACTGCTGTTTCCTCCTGGGGAGAAGAAAGGAGTTAATGACACCCTAGAGCTTCCCACCCCCACCCGCCGCTCCTCCCTCTCCTTTATGGAGGGTGAGCGACACACACAGCCCTTTCGGAGGTGAGGAGGCCAGGGAGACAGCCATGCCGTCCCACCGCCCCGCTAACGGGAGGCTCTAACAAAAAGGAAGGAGGAGGAGGAGGCGCGATAACTGTGATTATTATTACTAAATATAATATAAAACAGTCAGTGCGGGGGCACGGGGAATGGGATCCACCCATCCGCCCACATGCTCACTATTGAAAACTCTGTTGAAGATGCAGGGACAGGTTTAAAGACAGCGCCTTTTCAA
The DNA here is from genome assembly GCA_028564955.1 of Terapon puta. Classification (NCBI taxonomy): domain Eukaryota; kingdom Metazoa; phylum Chordata; class Actinopteri; order Centrarchiformes; family Terapontidae; genus Terapon; species Terapon puta. The sequence continues at coordinate 19,397,000 of JAOXYL010000043.1, forward strand.
TGCCAGGGGAAAAGGGAGGGGTTAATGAGGGGCTTGGTGAAGGAGCTTATGGCAGGGTGAGGGGTGAGGGAGCGGGGAGAGGAGAGAGGGGTAGCGGGGAGGGATGCCTGGCTGCCATGGTGTCAGCGGAGGAGACGGCGGAAGCGGACCTGGAGACAAAGCTAAGACAAGGCGACAGTGAGCGTGTCTCTCTCTTTCTCGCTCTCTCCCCCCCCACCACCACCACAAATGAGGGACAATCAGTAACAAATATGTCACCGTGTTTTGAGCTGTAATTGTAGCTTCCTCTTTTGGCCAGGAAGTGCAATTTTTGAAAAGGTGAGATGCATCATTTCTCCGGGTTTTGTCAAAACGGGACGCCGGGGTGTCGGAGAAATCACATGTGATGGAGGGAGTAACAAAGTAGCTTCCCCTGCCGTGCCATTTTGAAAATACCAGAATGTGCTCGAAGAGGGATGATGGGGGCTTTTTTTATTTATTTATTTATTTTTTTTCTTGTTTGTGATTTATCATGAACTGATACATCATTTTCCCCAAGTTTCATGGAAAGTGGAACGGTGGTGACAAACCAGTGAACAAACAAACAAACTGACACAAAAGCCTTTCTTTGATACATGGATAAAAGAATGAGTTAACCTGATTTCCGAGTCGCTCCGTTACGGAACGACAGCATCCTGGCAGCTAACGGCGAGGCGTTGACCAGCGGAAAGTCAAGTTGAGACAACACCAGAGCAAGTCAAGGTCACAGGAAATCAGGGGAAAGACAGCAGTTAAGTGCTGATGTGCTGTGGCAGCAGCCCTGAGCAAAGGGGCACTAAGTATGGGACGGTCCAGGCAGGAGTCCCAGGGCTATAAATCCCTTCTCTCCCTGTCCAAAATTCATTAATGGCCACACAAAGTGGCCAGTGAAACCAGATGGAGGGAGAAATGAGGGGGGAATAGGTGTGTACGTGTTGGTGTTGGGGTGGGTGGGGGGGGGCGTAGCGTCTATTCTTGGGACACAGTGGGTCCTGGGATAGGGGATAACTGGTTCTCCTCCAGTGTAGTGTGAAATTATAAAGCGTTACCTGCTTTAATTTTCCAAATACAAATTAAATCCTCAGTAAGCTGACTTTAAATCAATAGTTTCATTTAAGGGGCCGCGTGATTTAACAAAAATGAAAACTAGCTGGTCTGGTCAATGGAGCCGGGTCATAAATCACAGGGCTTTGGGAGGCAAAAAGCCGATTTGACTTGTATATGGAGCGGTCGGTGGCCAGGGGGGAGCGCAGCGGGGAAATGAACTCACGCTTTATTAGGACTCATATTGACCTGCCTCTCCTCTCCCAGCACCACCTCCACTCTCACAGCGTCATGCTGCATACACCCCGTATTGAAAACCAAGAGGTGTTCGACTGGAAAACATCTATTCCTAAAGTCATATGCGACCCTGAGTGAATTTTCTGTTTTTGCTCCTCAATTCTGGCGACTTTCTGGTTCAAGAGAAAAAAAAGAAAAAAAAAGAAAGGAAAAAGAGACATAAAACAATCCAAACTTTTAAAAAGGGGGAAAAGGTAAACTTGAATCGGATCTGGAAACAACAGAAACAACAAATGTATTGTCAAAATGCGAGAACAAAAAAAAAAAAACAAAAAAAAAAACATGTCTCACCGGTGAGGTTTTTATTTGTACATCAGTTGTGCATGCCAACATCAAACATTTAATGTCAGCATTCTTCAGAGACACAGACGAAAGGAAGAGAGATGCAAGGCTCACATTGTCATCACACAATCAAACAGTCATCCGCTTCTCCAAACAGCTTGCAGCTCAGCTCAGCTGGCACCAGACACTCACATTACAATAAACATCTCTCCTAATGTTGTGCTTACACCACGCCATGCTTACACAGACACAATGCACACAGACATAAAAAAATAATACTCTGCTTAATAGGTCGGCCTGACAGCTGGAAAATGAAAGTCAGAACAAGCCACACGCGGAACGACGCACGCACCGACACGCAGAGATCGGCACTAGTTAAAGTCGCTCCCTCCACCGACACTTACCGGAGGATTATGACGGAAGGAGGCCACGAATGCTGTGCTTGATTGTGAATGAATGGTTGAGAGCGCCACAATAAATCCATTATCAAGTTGTTATGTCATACTTAAATTCTCCCCCAAAGTGTCCCTATATATCTTGTCAGTGGTTCATTAGCCATTTGGACAGGTAAAGCTTTCCCAGTTCGGCCCACAGCTGACCCCATATTCTGCCTCTGTGTTCCACTTAAAAATAATGGACATCCCCTGTCCCGCATCCATCAATCACGGGGTGAGAATCCCCGGGAAAATAGTTTAGAGGGTTAGGAATTACAGTTACAGCGGCTTTCTGACTGGGGATAGATTAGCCGGGCATTAGCAGTGTTTCATTAACCTTGCGTTAAGTGACATCCTCACATGATTAATGGACATTATTAACAAAAGGGAGATTGTATTTCCGAAAATGAACCTTTTGTGAAATGTCTGCTGCATTGTTAATAGGTTTGTTTATTAATCATTCATAGGAGAGGGCCTTCATTTCTGAGGTAGTGATACATAGGATGGGTACGAAGGAGACTGACAGCAGCACTGAGTGGGGTCCGTGCAGAGGGAGAGCATTTGTCTGTCAGTGCACACTGTTTGCATTTGAAGTGCTCAACATTTTCATGCAAGCATAAGCAGGGGTGGGAGAAAAAGTAATGTATTTAGGTGCTATTTCAAGGTACTTTACTTACTTTATATTACTTTTTCGCTACATTTCAGAGGTAGATAATATATTTTTTTTTTACAAATGAAAGACATATGATGCACAACATGTTTGTCTTGTGAGCCCTGATAGAGAAAGAGTGTGTAATTGATGTTACATTTCAGATGTGAGTGAGTTGTTTGTCGTTTCTCGTTAATTTGAATAACTTCCCAAAAGGTAAAAATGATCCAATAGTTCACAAAAAATCAAACATTAGAGAGATACCTGGAAAAAGATTAAACTAAATGCACATTAATTTTAGCAGTCACAATCTAATAATGCCATAAATAATAAAATTATCTTCATAACATACAGTGGACATTTTACTACACACTAATAGTAATTTTACTTCAGTAGTTTTTCATTGAAGTAATTTTACTCTTAATTGTTGTATTAATAATTGCATTCATATGTATATGTATATATATGTGTGTATACATATATGTATACATATATGTATACATATATATATGTATGTATGTATGTATGTATGTATGTATATATATATATATATATATATATATATATATATATATATATATATAT
>JAOXYL010000043.1:19404814-19415603 GCA_028564955.1 Terapon puta
ATCACTGTTAGTCATATACATATGTAAAATATATCACTGGTATATTTGTTTGACTCCACACTGAAACCTAATTTTTGTTTGCAGGTTACATAGGGGTTATCTTAGAGGAGACCACAGCAGTGAGGGTGAGGCAATAGGGAATGAATTGTGTCTGGTGTCCTTGGAAGGACAGTAACACCGGTGTGTGTGTGTGTGTGTGTGTGTGTGTGTGTGTGTGCACATGTGTGTTTGTGTGCGGACACGTCTTGTAGGAGTGATAACAAATCGCCCTGCCGCTCACCACCACCAGCCATCCATTAAAGCTGAACCAGGATTCAAATACTCGACCCATCAGAGGTGCCAATAACGAGGAGCGCCATAGAAAATTACAGGGGAATTTAAGTATGCTGGCTAATGGCATTGGCACCGACACTTTGCCAATACACATTTAGCAGTGTGGTGGTGCGGCTGGCCCGGGGTGCCGGTGGAGACTGACACATCTCTCTTGAGTCTGTCCAGGCGGGAGATTGGCCTGTCTGTCAGCGGCCAGGTCCCTGCCATTACCCATGATCACCCCCAGCTCTTCTTACCCTTTTAACCCCCCACCCCTGCACTAAAATACCCTCTCCTCTCCCCTTTGTCCACAACATTCCTCCGTGTTTTCCTCTTTTACCGCCGCCTCTGTCTTCCATCCTTGTAACACAAAGGTGTTGTAGTGGTAAATAAAAAAAAAAAAAGGTATTTAAACTCTGAACTGTAGTCAATGATCTTAATGAGACAAAACAACAGACTTAATAAAAATCAGATAAACCTGCAGAAAAGCATTAATTAATGGACAGTTTAGATTTTTAAAGTTCTTCTCTTTGAGAACTTGAATTGCTCTCACCATTTATTTTGCTTTTACATGTAATGGTCAGCAATGACACTGCTAAGGGTTTTGTGTTTTGACACTCCTTATTATTCAAAAATGAAAGAAATGGTGGAACGTTAACATGTTAAAAACAAACTGTTGTCTTTCTTCTGTTTGCCAAGTCTGAAATGTGTAATTATTTCAGTAAGATTTGGTTTTGAAAATAAAAAATAAGATCAACTGACATTTTTAGTTTTTCTCTTAAATTCAAATTAATTGAATTAAGTTTGATGTAGCCTGTTTCTGTGCTTGTTAAACTCCATTTCTTGGCTTTTTCTCAAAGGCTCTACTTCTAAGCACAAGGTCAAATACACATTAGTCAGTTTGCCCTAGTAGAAATATGCAAAGGTTTACCCAACTTTTTAAATAAAGAGTTGGAAAATGTTGCCTCACTTTCTAAAATTGTATCAAGTTAACTGATTTTACTGTGTATTTATTATTAATTCATTCAAAATTAATGTAGTTATAGGATGTAATGAAGCTGATGAGTTCAGGATGGTTTGGATCCATTCCACCCCGAACCCCTCCCTTTGTTCAATGCCCTCTTCAAAAGTAGTATTTGCCAAATTACACCACATAATAAAAATGTGTAGCTGGAGGGGCGGATGCTGAAGCACCTCCGTAACACGCCTGCTATAGGAACGGGTGACCTCCCTATAGAAACACATGGGAAAAGCTCACTGCCCTTGGACAAGGTTGGAGACCATCACTAATTACCAGAGGGGAGGGCGGAGGGCTGGTGGAGACTGTCGTTTGATAGAAACACAATGCTCATTTTTCACGCGATAATCTCCTCCATGTACAGATCTAAGCAGAGAAATGATAATAAAATGCCAGCGTCTCTTCAGGCCTTGTTATCCTCTGTGATTTGGCTTTGCTGGGGGAAAACTATGGCGGAGTGAGATTCAAGCCGCTGAAGGGGAAGAAGAGATGAAGGGTATCGGACGGCATTTGTTTCAACAAGAGGGGCTGAGGGTGATGGAGCAGGCGTTGAGCCAGAAAAGAGATGACCCCCCCTCCCCACACCCCCTTTTTTTTTTCTTAATCTGCCGCGATGCTCATGTCAATTGGTAAAGAGGGTGTGACCGATAGAATAGATTCCCAACTTAAAGGCTTTATACGGCCCCCTCCCTCCCCTTCTTTAATTCTCCTTCCTTGTTGTCTTCTTGCAAAGGAGCAGAAAAAAGTAAAGTGTAGCAAAGGGCGACTGAAAGATTTCATGCCAAAAGTGTAACGTGAAATTTAAGCTGCAAGAGGCAGCCACCAGCATTAGCTGGTTAAGTATCAGCAGCAGAGAAGAGGTAATGAATGTAGAAGGGGAGACATATGAAATGTCATTAATGTTAATTCTAATCACTTTTTGGCTATTAAGCACAAATTAGTGAAGGCGATGTTAAATGTCATGGTCTGTCCTGGGATTCATATAAGAGAGGGTGGGGGCCACAGAATAGGTTCTCATTTACATACTTAAGATCCAACTTAATTCTCACAAGGGGTGATGGAAAATGAAGCTGAGCCGTAAAGCGATGACGATGACACGCAGGCCCGGGCAAAAACACAAACGTTTTCTGGCGGCTGATTCTTCATTGTTCGCGCTCAAGGTTATTTTCTTGAGCTTGTCGTCGAACGTCATTCCCTTGAATAATTCCGCTCCGGCTTTTCCTCCCTCTGGCTTTAAGGTTTGCGCTATTTAAGACCAATCATGTCAATGTGGAAAAGAATTAATCCTGCTTAAAAATATATTACATGACTAGAATGTATGTTAACATCCCCCCGATTCTGTCTCCGGATATAGACTTTCGTTTGGTGGAGCAGGAGATAGTTGAAGTAAATAATCGTGTGGGCTAGATATCAAGAGGAGTTCATTGTCAAGTTCACTTATACAGTCACAGGGGCTTGTTTTCATGTAGGTACTCTGTATCTGTCAAGCACTCCGATCCTGGAAAAAAAATCAAGGCAGTGAACAATGCAGCATTTTAAAGGCAAGTCAAGCTAAAGCCCCACAAAAACCATGTCATGTAATTCATTGCGATAGATAGATTAACCTCAGTGCACCGCAGAGGCCTCTGCATTCTTGTCCACATTGTTCTAATGGCAGCCCACGGTCTTTGGGAATATCCTGTTTTTTGCTCCTCTCTCTTTCTTTCCTCTGTGGCTACAGTTGACTGTGGGAGAGTAAATAACATTTGATATGCATAAACAGCCCCTTCCTATTCATTACTGTCAGAGCGTTGGAGTGCAGGAGGCGGAGGTCAGCATGTGAAGGTCCTCCTCAGGCAGGAGAAACGCCTGTGGTAGCTGTCACTCCTCCACCACCCCCCCCTCCTCTGCCCCACCACCACCACAACTCAACCCCCAGCCCTCCCTCCATCACCTCCTCTTCCTCCCCTTTCCTCACTCCCCTATTAGCACAGGCTCCGGGTCATAACCTTTCCGTGGCATTTTGCGATTCCACAACCCTTTGATTAGTGCAATATTTACATATTTCACAGTGGAGAGGGCGTTCTTGTGTCGCAGACACTTGAAGTGTTGTAAATGTGTTTGGCCTTTTGCCTGGGAAATGCGGAGGAGTCGGACTCTCTGGTGGTTACTGTAGTCAAGGCTGCCGCGCTGATATACGCCGTAGTGTGTTTTAAGTATATTTACCCCTCCACCGCCCACGCCGCCGCAGCCATTGCACATGTACAAGTGCCATTTGGTCCGTGATGTGGCCCTTGTCCTCCTGAGGAAGGCCGTTTAGCGGCCATTAGAGAGGGATAGTGCTCCCTGGTGGCAGATATAGATCATGCCCTCCGACTTGGACACCACACGGCAGAGCTATAGAGAGTTACATGCAAAGAAGAGGAAAGGAAGCTACTCCGGAGGGAGGACCACAGTTCATTCTCAGATGTAGGAGCAGCACGAGTGATACCAGTGAGACATGGATGAAATGTAAGGTTCAGAAATACGCTGTGCTCAGCATTGTATAGTTTACAGCAGCAAGGATTGGAAATTGACCCACTTTTAGTCCATCTGGCTGGATTTATTCTTTTAAAGTAATCTAATGCTTGGCGTTTTTGTTTCGAGAGAACAAGTGATTCTGGTGAAAGTGAGGAGTCTATGAGTCCCTTTGTTGTGTGTCCACAGGGTCAGGTCTTTGAAGTGATGTGCAGAGATGCTAACTGGCATTGTCGATACTACCACAGGATGGCACCAAAGTAAGACATTTTTAAATCTTACACATTCAGGTTAAAAAAAACCATTATGATAGCCAAACAGTTTTCCTCCATTATTAGCATTTATTTGTTGAACAGAAGTGTGAGAAATGAAAATGAACCCCATGTATTATGAAATGGTGTCAGGTACTGAAACGCTTACCCAATAATCGGTCAGTCCAGCTCCTTGGTCCAGCTGAAGTATCTGCTGCTGAATGAACTGCTGTGGAACTTGCAGTTCATGTTGCCTTCAGGGTGAATTATAATGGCTTCACTTTCCATGTAACTCATAATAACGTCTAAATTTGGATTTTTGGGCACTACCAATTACCTGCAATGTAGTAGTAGCTTTGCATGGTAAATTTGCTTCAAATCAGCCTATGTTAACATTGTCATTGTCATGTAAGCAGGCTGGTGACAGCATTTAGCTCAAAGCACCACTGTGTCAACCTCACTGAGCTGCTGTGTGGATGGACTGTTGTTGTTCTTAAATCTCCCCGTCTTAAAGAACCGCTCACCCACTATAGGTCAGTGGTTACTGTTGAGTCTCAAGGCAAAGCTTGAATCAAACTGGATCATACAAAATGTCCAACCACATCTAAAGGCAGAGTGTTTGTAACCGTCCACATTCAGAGGCAGGGTGAAAAGCTGTCATGGAAAAGGGGGCGCAATGCAATAATCGTTCAAATGGGGATAACAGTACAATCTCTCCTTGAAGTGATTCTTGGTGTGGCACTCATTTGAACAACACAAAAAAAATGATGAAAGTGTTTGTGCGAAGAATGAAAGCCAGAGAGCCAAAGAGTTTAAATCCTGCCTACCTTCTTACCTCAGTGCTGCGTGAAATGGGCTTGCTTGTCAGATTTGGTTTCGTGAAGTTTCAGAAATTGTCAGACGCAGCTCACTCAGTTCCAACGTGCAGAGGGAGGGGGTTTCCAAGGCTGTTCAACAACATGAAACTCATTTCTTTTGAAGATTACTGATGCCTTTACTGTTACCTGGAGATCCAAAATGTTGTTTTAAGTCTTCTCACCTTGCTCAGAATACGATTCTGAGTGAAACACCTCATCAAAATAATTAAAACGGTCACATTATTTCAGTCACAAAGAGTGTCAACCCAAGAATCGTCAGGTTGAAAGACCTGTATGAGCTACATGTTTTCTCTGCAATAGTAAAAAAGTCATGTGAAGATACCCCTGTGGTTACACCTCTGTAAAAGCAAAGCCTTCCACAGAGAGCAACAACAGCTTTCTTCTGTGACATGAAGATGTGGACTAAAAAAAAAAAGTACATTATACTTTGTTCCCCACCACACCTATCCATCAAATCTGAGCCGGCCTGACACTCGCCGTATTTCCCGCCTCAGTCAGTCACATTCAGTCAGTCAGTCAGCTTCTCTGCTGTGTGACAGAAAGAAGAGATGTCAGCGAACAGGTTTTTCATGGAGCTCAGGGCCGTCACGTCTGCCTTTGCGGTGACTGATGAGGCTGGGAAGAGTGACGGGCAGCTGCAGTCTTTTCTCAGCCCGCGGGCCTGCCTGGCATTAACGTTATGTGCCATGTTCTCAGAGGGAACCCGTCATTCAGCCGTCGCTCAAACCGACAGACAGATGGTGCGCATAGACACCGAACATGAAAGAGACTGGCAAAGTAGCGACGAATCCCTAGGTGGTCCCTCGTAGTTGAAGGGTGAGGGTTTCTCATCACCGTTGCTTGGCAGCTCGACTTCAACCGCGCGGCCACACATGGACATCAAGGTGCCAACGGGCTCAGACGGACATCAAAGTCGCTATCCATCAAACGCGTGACATGCTACGAAAGGGAACAGCTTGCGGTATGGCTTAGGTCTGATCTGTTTGCACCTCATCTCCATGCGTCGTGGCCGCTTCCTTCTGCAGATAATGGAGATTGTGTGTGGAGCCAATTGGGAGCCACGATGGACCAGGTTGTGTTCAAGAAGTAGGTTAGTATGGTAGGAGTTTTATCAAGTAAGTAGGTCTTAAAAATTATCAATACGTTTGCAGGGACATACCAGTTCACCATAGGCTATCTGCTTAAAAATGTCATTTGCCATTTTCCACTTCCATCGTCCCCAAATGAAAATCTATATATATTTGCCTACTTAAGTATACCCTAAATGTTCATTCATTCATTACAGTGATGTGTTAGTATGAAAAAAAGAATAAAAAAAAGAAACTGACTTTTATGGCCCACTGCTGCAAAGTTAAACTAAAGTCAGTTTGATCATTATTGTAGTAATTGTTAGTATTGTAATGTGAACAGGCGTTCAGAGATTGGTTTATATGTGGCAGAGCAAGTTCACAAGTATGCAGAAATGTGTTATAATTTAAATTGGTAAAGTACTATTCAATCCAGCAAATTGATGTTTATATGAAGGCTGTTACTATTCAAATAATCCAAATGTTAGACAGTATGCATATAAATGGATTTTATTGGAACACGTTCCCCCTTATGCTGTAATATATGCTGTACTTCATTTCTGCCCCATTTTTTTTCAACTGAATTAATACATCTGAATCTGTTTATTTGGACTGTGTGCTTTACAGGGTTGTATGTACAGTAGCTGTTGTCATGGAGGAGATGTGTCCCTATTCAATATTTAGGACCGAAACACTAGTACAGCTGTTGTGCGCAGTGCTGACAGTAACATCTGATGGCAGTGAGTGACCATGGCGAGAATCATTTGTGCGTCAGACACAAAAAGAACAGAAAATATGCTCAGTTTTTAATCCTGTCAATATCCAGAGAAATGGAGAAACGTGCATGCTTCTTTGTAAATTTCACACCAGCAGTGTGAATAAAAAGGAGGAAAAAAAAGAAAATGAACAAACTGTGAATCTGTGAAGCTTTTTCATCTAAACTTGGACGTGTTCAGTCACAGTGGCGGAGGAAAATTTAAAACAAACAAGCGAAACCAGATGAAACAGCGCCAACAGGTGCCATTTTGTGTGTCTTTATTGTGGACATGACATTACATCTTTTTGAAATGATGTACAAAAGTGTAACAGAACTGAGAATGGCTCAGACGAGGTAGAGCTTTCACATCGGCTTGCTGGCATGAAAACTACACAGTATAAAAACAAAAACAACCCAGAAAAAAAAAAAATCAAATTAAACAAACGCTCCTGTCTGCCTCTGTCTTCTTATCCTTTTTGAAGTGATAATAAATACAGATATCAACCAAATACATTTGGAATAATAATGTCTAAGGTAAATTAATCATGAAGTTCATAACAAATAAAAAAAAAAAAAGCAATACGGACACAAATAATACAACTTAAGAGGCATGATAAAAACCCAACCAAAGAACAACACCTGCCAGCCCCTCAGGGAGGGCAGCCATGACTAGCTACTGAACAAATCCTACAGTTTAGCAAAGAGAAAGACTAAAAACACACTCTTACATCTTTATGGGAAAAAAAAAAGAAATAAGCACTGCTGCACCTAGCATCGTCAAACTTTCCATGAGGAAACGTCGCTAAAAAGCTCTGCCACACCACCGCCACTGAACAAATCATTTGTCATTAAAATCTATGGAGTCATCCTAACGAAAAGCCTCTAAACCAGAAATGACATTTACGCGTGTTAGCCGGCACCATTAAAGAGACATTCTCAAAGAAACCTTAGCTAGAATTGGACAAAATGAGAACGGTTAAAGCAGTAACCTAGTCTAAGTGCACTAGTAATGCCATTTGGTTTCTACCGCTGTATATAAGGGTTTGGTAAGAGTGGATTACAGATATACAGTTTATATTACATACACTCACTCCTGCTTCATAGTTTTTCTAAGTCACACTTCGGAGTACAAATTCATAACTGAGGAGTTAATCTTAAAGGGAATTCTGTACAACATTGGTATTAGTACTACACTACCTCGAAGGCTAGAGTATCCGTTTCAAGTATTTTCTCTACCCACACCTTCAATATACACATTTGTGTATTATTAGGCATATTCAAGCACACAGTATTGTATGCATAACTCAACAACCCACTGGTATATTCACCATCTCATCATCATGTAAAAACTACTGAGGTCTCAAAATAGACGGGAAGTACAGTACTCTGTCTGCTCCGTGATCTTTAACTGGTTTGGATTTTGATTTTTTTATGCGTACAAAAAGAAAAAAAAAAGTCTCTGCCAATCCGCAGTACTACTCTCACTCCGTCAACTGAGCCGCTTTGAATCGCCTTGCTTTTCCTTCTTCGTTCCTCTCCCCCCGACGTGGCTTTTTCTTTCACGGGGGCCGTCGGGGGGAGAATACCGAGCCGGGGAGGGGGGGGGGCGCAGAGAAAACGCGTCCTCCTGGCAAAGAACAGCTTCATACCAGCCGATACGCTTCAAACGGGCTTTCGCTGCAAAGGAGGTAGGCTAGTATACAAAGCGCGTACGGGGGAGGCTGGAGCACACAGAAGTCGACCTCTTATGCGGTATGGAGAGGTCTGAAACGAATGCGCACACTCACACTCTCACACACACACACACACACACACCTGTGTTAAGGCTGTGATGGCTCTACGATTCAATGGGCTTCTGAGCGTCTCCTTCTCCTGCGTTCATACCTGAACTCTCCGGAAGCCTGACCTCATGACCTCTCCCCACTCTCTCTCTCTCTGTCTCCTCCCTCCTTCCTCTAGGCGTGCAAACCTTCACATCACCGCTCCAAAAAAAAAAAAAAACGGCGCTGACGGAGCGAGAGCCTGGCTCATGAGTCTGCTTAAATGTTTCCATGACTAAAGCCGCTCCGCGTCTCTGGTGGTTCGTCCTGTCGGATGAGCGTGAACGCGCTGACTGATCTGTCTCTGTCGTCTGTGGATGAGAGTGAGATGAGAAGACTTGGAAGCAGGTGGAAACGACCAGCCTGGCTCTGGATTCCCTTACAAATGATTTCCTTTGAGTCATTTTAAGAGGCCTCAACATTTAAGAATTCTCACTGTTAATTATCTGGTGACGCCTCAGATTACATCGGTTTGGAGGCGTCGTGCGAAGGTACTCTGTCAGGCTTCCTACCAGAGAGACTGGATCGATTTTGGTACCAAAGCCTTCATCCGATATTGTGTTGAGGAAACAAAAAAGGCCAGAAAGCAAATGTGAGATTAAGATGCATCTTTTCTGACTTACGCCGGCAGTACCATATTCTCTTTCGCACGCTCGCTGGAGTTTAATGCGTCCACAGCCCAGCCAGCGTCTCTCCTGTCATTCCCGCCGTTTTGGAGTCAGTCTAATTCAAAGTCAGCGGTGTCAGAAAGACTCTCCAACATGAAGGAGTTATGGAGGAAAACTGCCTCCACTCAGTCGCTTCCTCTTAAATGGACAATAATTGAATGACCATAAAAATGGTGCGCTCATTTATATTGGCTATTAAAAACGCACACTCTTTTTAATGAGCACTAAAGCAGACACCCCCATTAGCGCTCCCTCCCCCCCCCCCCCCCCCCCCCCCCCTCCCCCCCCCCTCCCCCCCCCCTCTCTCTCTCTCTCTCTCTCGCTCCTTCTAATCATCAGCTTCGTGGCCTCAGAGTGGTCACTGCAGTCTGGAGTGGAGGAAAGTGAGTTTAACGCATGTATACACGCACACGCACACACACACACACACACACACGCACGCACGTCTTCTCCTTCATGACTTAGAGCCCAACTCGCAAGGTGTCAGTTGACTGTTGATGAATTGCGGAGCGTCTCTCATCTCATCTCTGATGATTGGTGTCCTGAGGAATACACTTATACAATAAAGTGAAAAAAAAATGGGAAAGAGGCAGGTGTGGGCAACTACAGCAGCCATGCAATGCCACAGTCCTTGATTAAAACGCGAGCAGTTGCATTTAAGTTCCGTTTTTTTTTTTTCTGCTTCTTTTCATATTAAAAAAATTCTGCCTTCCTCGTAAAGCTGTACTAGGCAACTTCTTGTTGGTACCTCCAAAATGGCAGCAAGAGGTAACGCTGAATGTCGAGGGCCTCTATGTTCAGAAATCCCTTAAGGCGATGTAAACTACACACAGTCTGCTCATTTTTTGCCAACCTTCATAATAAAGAAACCGAAGAGTCAGCAAAAAAATATCAATCGATGGTGAGTCTGGCTTTCCTGCCGAGGACACACTTTGTATTTCCCACCTGTGTGCACACCTGACACCTGCACGTCTAACAGCACAGCTCCATCAGAAATGTCAGTGGAGGAGACGCTCTTCCCTGCTGCAGCCCCACATTGTGATTTTCAAATTGCCTAGCACAGCTCTGACTGACTGAAAAATCCAAAAACTACAAGGGCCTCCGATGTAGAAAACTCTTCTAAAGTCATTAAAGGACGACGCGCGAACAGGAGGAGCTCAAAAAGTCAAGCACGGGCTCCGCCTTCCAGTCCTGTTGATATTCGGGAACGCTGATGGTGTTCGCAGGTTGTGTGATTCCCTGACTGGTCCGGTCTGACGTCCGGGTCCGTCAGACGGTCTACTGCTGTTGTTGTGGCGTTGGCGGGTGTTTGGCAGCCAGCTCTCCTCGCTCCTCCTGGCTCAGTAACAAGCTCCTCGTGTCCGGGTACTGGCTGTTGTCGAAAGGCATGTGGTGGACACTCTGGACGTGCGTCTTTAGGTTCCCTTTCTGAGAGGCTCGGTATGGGCAGAGCTGGCAGCAGAATGGCCTCTCCCCTGAGGGACACACACAACACACACATGAAGTTAAAAGGTCAGGTGGA
>JAOXYL010000043.1:19415703-19428803 GCA_028564955.1 Terapon puta
GGCAGAGCTGGCAGCAGAATGGCCTCTCCCCTGAGGGACACACACAACACACACATGAAGTTAAAAGGTCAGGTGGAATTTAAGGAAATTCTGAATATATACAAGGGAGGGGGGAGGTTTAACGAGACACAGCGACGTGGACCACGGATGAGAGCGGAGACGATTAAAAAAAAAAAGGGGGAGAAATAAGCAGACAAACATAAACCAAGACGCACGATAGTATTCGACTAGAAGACGTTATGCAGGTCAAGAGCAGCGTTCACGTAGAATCTCTCGCCCCTTACATCACTTGAAAAGTTAACTTTGCCTCGCCATGCTTGACCCAGATGGACTCTTCTTTTTCCTTCCTGCCATATGGAGAAGAGCGCCGCACATCCCCCTGTCTGAACAGTCCTACTTGTTTTTTTTTCTCCGCATACTTCTCTCAATCACCGCCCTATGGCCTCCCACGCTCACGTGCGCCGACGCACTGCACGCACTTCTGCACCCTCTTCTAATTAGACTGACCTACAATGGCACAGACACCTCGGCAAAAAAATATAAAGAAATAATAAAGGCATAAGCAACACACACCTGAACAAAACAAATGAGATTGCCATTTAATTGCACCTAATTATCATTTTGATAAATGGAAGAGTATCAAAGCGGGAAAACAAATGACTCCCCGTGCCCCTCCCGCACCCTTCTCCCTAAAGAAGAAACAAGGAAATATAGCTGTTATCATACATCATCAGAAACACAACGGTGAGGAAGAAAGAAGGGAAGGGGGGGCGCTGAGGATGAGAGAGAGAGGGATAAAAACAAAAAAAAGGTATAATTAATCACACAAAAATCTTTAAAAAAAACACACACACATACACACACAGGAAAAAAAAAACAGCTGGAGAGACGGCGAGGGCGAGACGTGAGGAAAGCGAGAACCTCCACGACATCGTCCTGCGAGGAAACATCGCTGACGGAACCGGCGCACTACATTATACTAAAGGTTATCGTCACCGTAAAGCAGCGTCAACACTACATCTAATTGGACCCCTCCGCCGCGCCTGCTCCCATCATTCATAGTGTGCGGTAAATCTGAGTCCATGTGGGTGTGTGTGAGCGGGAGATGTGCGTGATTAATTAAGATGGAGGCGCGGCGTGCGGAGCCCAGCTCTCTCCGAATGTCAAAGCAGAACAGATTTACTCCGCCGCTCCCTCCGCCTCGGCGCGCGTCTCCGTGACTAACTCTGAGGAGTCTGAAAAGACGTTAAACAAAGCAAAACGGCGATTCGGCGAGGCTGTTACATTTTTGGTGTTAAAAGCCATTTGCGCGTTCTTGTTCCCGCTAATGGGCGACTGACAGGTATTTTCATCTTTGGTGAATCTGCCATTTCTTTTCTTATTAAATTCATTAATTGATAGGTCTATGAAATGTAAGAGATGCTCGACAAATTGTCTAACCGACAGTCCAAAACTGAAAAAAAATCAATTTACTA
Source organism: Terapon puta (assembly GCA_028564955.1). NCBI lineage: Eukaryota > Metazoa > Chordata > Actinopteri > Centrarchiformes > Terapontidae > Terapon > Terapon puta. Next base: position 19,417,179 of record JAOXYL010000043.1, read on the forward strand.
TCATATAAGACAACAAAAAGCCTCAAACTGTCACATTTGAGGAGCTGGAACCACTAAAGAGAATTTATTTACTGCCCGTTTAATAATTTGGTGAGAGTTTTTACAGTATAAACTGCTTTTATGAAGTTTTTATAACCGAATTGTGCCGAATGGCTGTTCTGTAATATCAACTTATCAATATCAACAAAAAAGGGGTAACTATAACAGTGTCTTAAGTGTCAAAATGTTCAATAGAGCCCATCAGACTATGTGACTGTGTAATTTTATACATGTAAAGGTGTAAATTCAGCACAGGTGAAGACAAAACTTATAACTCATGGCAGCGACACAGTTGCGTATGGAAAGAATCTGCGAATTTTGGTGAGACAAAGGGGAGCTTGATGTCAGTGTTGACAGCGTTAACAGCTCACAAGAAAAGGAAACAACAGTACGTGCCCCTGACTTTACCCAACAAGGCACTGGGTGAAATTTACAGGCGTCACTTTGCTTCCTCTTAATTAATAAGGGGCACGTTAACCCTGGAAGTGTAATCGAACCTCGACGAAATTGGAGCTTTTCGGATGCGAAATCGAAGCTTTTTTCGGCTAGAGGCAACCGCCATGTGTGCGCTGGATGCACACGTGAATGTCAGGTGTGATCCAGCAGCGTGTGAGAATGCCAGGTGTTAATGCCAGGTGCAGAAGGTGCCACATGGAAAACAAAAAGAAAAAAAAAAAAAAACAGCGGGTGAAAAAAAAAAAAAACACACTCAGAAAAGGAGGGGGTGGTGGCGGCGTTGGTGGCGGTGCAGGATTGACACAGACACACACATGCGGAGATGAGACGGTAATAACAGGGAGCATGCACGAAGCGATGGATGAGGGAGCCCGGTGGTTAGCCAACGTGCCACATACTTGTTTGGGAGCTTCAGAAGCGGTGGTGTGAGCGTCAGTACCTCTGTGGAGTCCGTTAAAATCAAACCCAACTGTGGGGGGAGAAGGAGGATGGGGAAGGGGGGGAGGGGTGGGGAGGGAAAAAAGGAGGAGGAGGAGGAGGAGGAAGGGTAGGAGGGCATTCGGTTAAAAGCTCTACCAGATCCACACAAGCAATTTTTTTTTTTGTTTGTTTTTTTTTTTTTCCACCGCCGCCACCCGTGCACAGCAGCGTTTGCCACCAGCGCCCTTGCTAATAGAGGGGGAGCCGGCGGTGGCGATGATGATGGCGATGATGGTGGCGATGATGGTGATGGAACCTGGTGGAGGCGAGTCGGTGATTTAATATGACGCATGTTAATAGAGGCCTCGGGGTGGCTGGCCTTTTCTGCGTGTGCACGTCCGTGCTGAAGACAACCGTCGGTGACAACATTAATTACAGCCTCGGCGAGTGTTTACAGACCCCTACGCATGGGCGTGTGAGCGCGTGTGTAAATGCAGTGTGTGTGTGTCTGTGTGTGTGTGTGTTTACAATACGGCTTGGGGGGAGGCTGAGCGCTGCATCACTTACCATTTGGCCTCTGTCACTTGGAATCACTGGCGGTGCCACATATCATTCACACTCTCTATAAAGAAGCTACTTATCTCACTGTCTACTGTGATCACTGCCGGCCCGGTTGATGGACATGACAGGACAGGAGGGAGAGAGGAGAGGAGAGGAGCGGAGAGGAGGAGAGTGAGGCGGTAGGGAGAAAATGAAGAGGGAGGAAGGACAGACAAGTGGGAGAGGAGACAAAAGGGAGGGAAAGGATTGAAGGTGGAGGAGAGGAGACAAGGGGAGATGGGAGGAAGTGAGACAGGAAAAAGGAAGAGAAAGAGAGAGACGGAGGGGGGATTAGAAAGACGAGTGAGAGGGAACAAGAGAGGGAAGTTTAAAGGATGAGGAGAGAAGGTGAGGTATGAGGAAAAAGGAGAGCGGGGAAAGGGTGAAATGGGAGGAAACAATAAAGGAGGATGCGCAGAATGAATGAAAGAGGAGAGAAGAAAAAGTTGGATAAATCGGAGAAGGAAAGGAAAGGAAATGAAGAAAAGCGGAGGGGGAGGAGAAAGCAGAGGAAAACGCAGGCATGTCTAAATCAAGCTGTTTAGTGAATGGCATCGGGACGCATGCAAATGGATTCATAAGGCTGGCGTAGACAAATGCTGTTCTGCTTCATTAGAATGCGCAATTCCATCTCTCTAATTGACATGTGATTAATAATGTATACAATTTGTCACAGGTCAGTATCCGGAGCAAATCATGTTTCAGTTTAAAAAATAGAGACAGCTGCCCAGCCCAGGGCGGGGAAGGACTCACAGACCGGCTGTCACACTCAACTGAACAAAAAGATCTGTTTTGATTTATTTTGGAGAATGCAGGAACGCCGCGGACGTATAGAGAGTCAGACGATGAAATATCGGCGAGAGTGTGAATCCCCATGCATATATTCTCTATATCTCATGTGAGTGTTTCGGGGAGAATAAAGAGCGGCGAGGGCGACGATGATGATGATGCGAGTGTGTGTGTGCGCGTGTGTGTGTGCACAGGTGGCACAGGAGGCACAGGAATGAGTGACTGCTGAAGGAGTGTCCAAAAAAAGCGGGGACATGTTGTGAGACATGAATAATAAGTAGCTAATCAGGCTGTCCTGCAGGTTAACGCAGGACGCCGGACTTTTCTCAGACACCGTATACTAAATCGTCTCGGCTGTTTGTTCTTTGCCGAGGTCGTTTGTCCACGTCTGTCCTAACTTTTCCTTTTAAATCATTTTACAGTTTCTCTTGCAGTTTCGGTTGCTCGTGCAACTTGATTATCATTCAGGATTTTCACATCCAAAACCTCTTTTTTTTTTTACTGTATATAACTTTAAAACTTGCGCTAAACTACTTGTTCTGTCATGCTGTTTCTTAAATCAAACGTGCAAGCTTAGTTTGAGATAGATCAAGGTGTCGCCTCTTTTTAATAATGTCAGGGGGAAAAAAATTGATAATTAAAGGGAACGTTGTTAATTTTGCAGTAATTATTACTATCATGAAACAAACAGCTGTGTTTTCTGTGTAATCTGAGCAAAGTAAAGCCAATTTCAACAAAAGCGTTCAAATCTAACACATGTGGATAGTTTTCACATTCATAATTGCGATATGACTGATTTATGTTTGATTTTTTTTGTTGCTCTCTGCTGTTTTATCAAGCCGCTGGTCATATGTGGTATGTATGCGATCTGTGGTCCTTTGTGTGTCACTGCATTTCACTGAGCGGCTGCATTTACCTGTGTGGGATCTCATGTGAGTGCGCAGGTGGCTGGGCTGACTGAAACTCTTCCCGCACTCGTGACAGAAGTACTGCCCCTGACGCATGAAAGACCTCAGCATCCCTGATCACGCACAAACACACACACAAGGGAAAGAGAAACACACAATTACACAAAGCACAAAAAAATGACATACAGACACATTACAGTGGCCAAAAAGATATAAATCAAACATATGGGATGAACTGTTAGCAGACACATCTTTGTTAACATGCATAAAAGGACGTAGTCTGTGTTCTATCCAAAGTCCCTCTCCATTTACTCCACTGTTGTGAGTCTGATATCCACCTTTCATTGGAGCTGCTGAAGTCCAAGAGTGAATTTTATGCACTATGTAATGGGCTCAAAATACCCCAAATTGAAACTAGTGTCCATGGTATGTACGCTGCTGTATGCAAACAGTGCAGTGCATTGCATTTCATAGATTTTGAGTTAACTAAGGTGTGTATTCTTAGACCACAGTTGAGTAAAGGAAATTTTGCTTAAAAACATGTTTAGAAATATGTCTTTCATGCACAACCTTGGATTGGTTTTATATATTCATAACAATCAGAAGTCAGACTTAGTTAAATCTTAGCAAAGAGAAGTAAAATATTTCAAAAAGGCAAAAATACAAAGGCCAGCACGTCCTAAAAATCACACATACTTTGAATTCCCCTGTGAGCTTTCATATGTGAGTTTTTCTGAGAAGAGCGGCTAGGAAAAAAAATGGACATCAGCATCAGTTTATTCTAAGGCAGGAGACATTTTCACGTGGCAGTGTTTGCAGAGATTGAATGAAGACATAAAGGTCAGTAATGGGCAGAAAGTGAGTGGGTGTACATAAGCACAGAGCCTGGCTGGAGCGGTGGAGGTAGGCAGCGTCAGTAGTGGACTCGCGCAGGCATCATTAGTATGTCTAATGTGTCATTATGAGCGGCTAGCTCCAGGGGCTGGACTGCAGCTGTCACACAGCATCATCTCAGAGGCTGACAGCCAGACACACACAGCACACACACACCGCATAAATTACAGGCAATTAAAACGCCCCGGCTGTGATGTGCCCGCTCCGCTGCCCGTGTGTCACATGTCAGGTGTGTGTGTCCGCATGGGTATGTGTTTCAAGAGTTGCATGTATGTGTGTTTGGTCCAAGGGAGGAAAGGGAGGCAGTGAGCGTGGCGTACACTGGCTGCATTTACGCACACACGCACAACGACATAACACTCATCATCAAGTACATTTCAGCCTCTCATGTTAATGACCTAAGACGGCAAAATAAAGAAACTTGTCGAATGTTGGTGTGATCTTGTGACGTGACATGATACGAGTAAATGAAATTTTTTCTTAGTTGGTGTCTCAGTGGAGGTGATGAAAAGATGAAACAGTTGTTAATAAGTGAAACTTTCTTGACTTGTCAGTGAAAGCTCACTCGCCAGATACGACTGGCTGACTGGATTTATGAGGCGCATGCAACTTCCCTCACATTTACGGTTCTGTGTTTATTACACCTGAACAGCACATCTCATGCTTCTTTCTCCAGTGCTATACTACATCTTCAAACGGGACTATGTTAATATGCTTCAGTTGCAGGTAAACAAAATAAGAATTCAATCTTTATAGACTGATAAATCGCAGAAGTCTACATGTTGCCCGAGATGACCTCACTGCAGATTTATCGCAAAAAAATCCAATATCAGCGGGCTATAGTTTTTAATGCTGCATGGATTTCAAAAAGTAACCCTGGAAAAAAAAACGGAACATTTCTAACTCAACATAGTTAATGAGAGTTCTGAAACTATAATGAGACAGTATAAGAAAAATGCCACCAGGAAATTAATTGTTAAGGGACATGAAGCCCAACTGTGTTTGGCAAAGTAGACGGAGTGCATACTGAGTAGCAAAAAGAGGGGCCATTCAGCGGCAAGAAACCTGTTGTTACATGACGAGGAAAACTTGAATGACCATATTTAAGAGATTAGATTTATATGATTTAGATAACCATTTAATAATAAGGACCCGTCAGTCAGTTTTTTTTTTTTTCAATTTCCCGGTGTGCATATCAATGCGGTCAGAGCAGCTGCAGGCACGGGGAGAACAAAAAGCATTTAAAGATGGTCGTATCCGTTCGACGACACTGCGACCACGACACACTCATGCACACAGACACATACACATGCACTCCTGTGACCTCTCTTGCTGACAGATAACAGGCCTGGAGGTTTGGGGGTGGGCGGGGGTGGGTGGCCTTTCGGCGAGGGGGGGGGGGCATATACTGCTCAAACCCCCAGTAGACACATCAACCTCCCCTCCAAGCATTCAGGCTGGTATGTACCTGGGCAGTTGTGTATGTGTGTTTTTTTTCGCATATGTGTTGCATGCAGGGCGTGTGTGTTTGTGTGTGTGTAAGAGGTGGTGGGGGGTTGGAGGGACACAGCAGGACAAGGAGGACAGGGAGGCGGAGGAGGTGACAGAGAGTGTCTCTGGCAGCCCGACTGCTGGCCTCTGGATACTCTACTTCTACTCTGGGCCGCCAGCCCTTCTCACTGATGCACTAATGAAAGACAAGACAGAGCCGGACAGAGAACACAAGCAGACACACACACTCATACACATATTGCGGAGAGAAACGGGAGAAAGACTCAGTTGCTCAAAAAAAGGTCACTTTATAGCATGTGACTCAAAGGGCTAAGGCGGATCGTGACGATATGCGCCTGGACGGGTGACAGCGATGTCATGCGTCTGCTCTGGGGCTGTTGTCTTTGACCCCTGGCTCCATACAGCCCCACTTGACCTTAGAGACACAACTGAAAATGGGCAAATAATGCGGATGTTCGGTAATGACCATTTCCAAAGCAGCTGGTGGGGTAATTATTCTGTCTCATCTCTCTCTTTGCCTCTTATGTTCTCTCTCTCTCTCTCTGTTTTTGCCTCCCTCCATTCGCATCTGTGCGAGTCTCTCGTCAGGCAGAGCCATGACCTAAACAGTTTGTGACAGCTTTCTGGGAGAGTGGAGCTAGAGACTAGGCATGCCTCGCAGACCTGAGAGTAGCAAAGGTTCTCTCACGTCTTTCACAGAAAAAAAATAAAGAAATAAATAAAAAATTCCCACACACACACACACACACACACACACTGCTTTTGCATCTAAAAAACCCAAGCACATATGGACACACGTGCGCAGACACACACGTTGCCCCAGATACAGCCTTTTGTCGTATCTCACAAACATGCAAGCCCACATGTGTGTGCCACTCTAATGGGTGGTCTCTTCATTATTCAGAAACCTTGTCAGAATTGTGCAGTGTGTGTGTCTGTCAATCACTTCCTGCCAGATGGCGACTTGTGCACTCGTACACCAAGTGTGGATCTGTGTAACTGTGGTTGCCTATTTCTTAAGGTTTAGCCTGTCAAATTTAGCCAACTCTGCTCATAATAGCCGAAAACATGATCCACAATGGGACACACGTCTCTTCAACTCCTGACATTTGGCATTTTCTCCCAAGCAAAGATCCTCAGGGCGCAAGGTGATGATGAGAAATCTCACAAGACTTTCCCAAAGACACTTCAAAACAACGGTATTTCAAGGACTCCAACTGACAAAAAACACTAATTTAATTGTGTTGCTATAAATTTGAACAAACACACGTGTCAGTCAGTCAAACACTGAATAGAAATTCCTTCCCACCTGTTGGATCCAGCAGGGCATTAGCTGCACCCCAGCGGTGGTAGAGGGCGGCCAGTTCGTGGGGGCTGTAGTTTTTGAGGAAGCCGAGGACGTCTGTTGGCACCTCTGGCGTCTCTGCGATTGGCTCCTGCTTCGCGTCCCCGCGAGCCTCTGAAGGTAAAGAAGAAGAGGAAGACAAGGAGGAATTCTGCAGGGTGCCTCCATAAGCCTGGGAGGCTCCGTAGTTGTGTCCCACTGTGGAGCTATGGGCGGCGGTGTTGGGCCTCGTGGCGTTAGCCCGACCCTGGCTGTGGGAGCCGGGGGTTGGCTGATGAGGGGAACCTCTGACTCGGCTGTACTCCGCAAGGCCGTGTTTGCTGGACAGCATGAAGCCGAGGCCCTCTTGGGGCATCAAGTAGCGGTCGGCACTCCTGGCTGCTGAAGCGGAGCTGGGGCTTGGGCCTGAGGAACGTGAGAGGGTGCCAGTGCTCTTCTCCAAGGGGCTGGAGGAAGGCAACGAGCCTCCCCGAGGGTAGATATCCACTTTGGGTCTGAAGCGAGACTGATGACTATGGTCCTCTGTGTGTCTGACGGTGCTGCTGCTGTTACTGCTGCTGGTGCTGCTGCTCGACCGGACGGGGACTCTCCCAGCTTGGGTTCCTGAGGTGGATGAGGAGCCCCTGGAGAACGAGGAGGAGGGGGTAGAAGAGGAGGAGGATGGCGTGGCGGCCTGACTGGCTGGCCTGCTCTTCTTCAGAACCTCGCTGGAGGAGGTTGGGGGCCGGGTACGCTGGGCACGCATGAGTGGAGGCAGCGGCGGACACTCCTTTCCCTCCAGGACCGGTGGGGGACCAGTGCGTCTCTTGGAGGATAATAAGTTGTCCCTGGAGTTCTTGGAGCTGTTTTTCAGGGCCCATTTAGGAGCAAGGTTGGAGCTACTGCTGTTGATGCGGTGAGCCACAGTCTGGTGCATCCAGAGCACCTCTGGGTAACGGGTGGAGTGGGAGCAGAAAGAGCACTTGTGGCTGGGTAGGCTCTTCCTGTCCAGATTCAGGGAGGCTATGCCCCTGCAGCCTTCAGCCCTCACACACAAATCCACAGGGGTCATGCTGGGATCGAGCAGGGTGGATCGAGCTGAAACATAAGCAGGAGGGGATGCTGAGTTGGTCTGAAGAAGAGCCTTCTTCAGCTTGGGATAACCACTGGGGGTGCCTCTGTCCGAGCTGGAGCCGGGGCTGGGAATGGGGCTGGGTCTCTCACTGGGAGCAGCTGGGTGTTGGGCACGAACATGAGTCAAATAGGTCTTCAGTTCTGTGCTCACAAAGTCACAAAGGCTGCAGACGTACGGCTTATCATCTGTGGGAAAATAAATGACAACATAAAGGTCAATGACTGCAAGGGAACTCATCTAGATTGCACCACCAACTATAAGTCAGAGCTCATTAGGTCAGCTCACTGTGCCAGAGTCATATTATTCCATCCACATGTAGTTCTCCTGAACAGCCACCAGGCTGCAGTGTTAGACAATATTCCCATATCTCCCCGTTCGTTTGACATGTACACTTATCCTAAGGTAAAACTTCTACTTCCACTATTACAAGGACATTGATAAATAATAAAAATAATAAACTATAAATAACTGTTAATATGTTTTTGACACAAGAAAAAGCAATGACGATTTATTATCATTGATATTATTTCAAGAAATTCACATTTTTTCATGGATACATAATGAGCCTTTAACAAATACTACATTCATGAAGGTTATTGTGTTCATTTGTGTTTTTGAGATGAATCATGTCAAGGAGGTGTTGCATCTTTATGGTAAATGTTGGGATATATCATAGTCCATATGGTTGAAATAATCATGCCACAATGTAAAATGTCCCCACTGGGTAAAATAAAAGCCTTTTTGGCACATTGCGCGAATTGGATATTATGATGTTTATGAAGCTGGCTTATTTATTACAGGGTGAATGTCCTGGAATTACGTTGGATTCACATGCATTTGTGTTAAATGATGCCCATTACTGAGGTGCAGCTCTATGAATCCTCCACTAGATGGCATTTGTGGTCTGTTTTTCTTTCCAATTGAATTATACTGTTGTTGCTGGAAAACTCTATCTCCTATGAGTGATCAATTACAATAATTAATGAAGAAGAATAGGAATTTAAAAAAGCCATGGTAATCATGGTAGTAAAAGTACTTGACATGACTTGACTAAAGACATTAAAGCTTGTTTAAAAAAAAGTAATGTGAAACATGAAAATTTGGAATTTCAAGGTTTGGCCATAAAAACAGAATCCGAAAAGGGCTGACTCATTAAGTTTTATGTCATCTCACAAACACATGTACCATGGACACACAATAGTCTACTGTGATCCAGCGTATCAGATTCTGTAAGTAGCACATAATGGTACTCTCCACTACCCCTCCTCTTTTTCACAATAACACCAGTAACCTGCCATCTGTTTTTCATTTGGCTTCCTGTTGGCAACACTGGCCAACACACACAGCTCAAAATCTGCCAAGGTGAAGCCCCAGGGCTGGGCAGTTTAGTAGGGAGGGTGGATAGATTGATGTGTCCTGCTCATAGGGCTGATATTGATCATTTATTGATCACTCTTTGGCCAGTTAGAGGAACACGAATCAAAGTAATTAAATATCCTTGTTTCCAATACAGCAGATTTTACTTAAAATATTCATATTATGCTTCCAGTAGGGATCGTGTAACATACTCTAGGTACATACACACACACACACACATAGAAAACACACTCTAACACAAACCTGATCTAACAGGAATCAAAGAGAAAGGCAATCAAGTATGCCATTGTGCTGATGGTCTGTCACTGCAGTAACTCTTGTCTTGTAAAGAGCAGAGCAAACAACATACAGCATATATCTGGGAAACAAACACAACAACTATCTAAACTATCCATGAAGCCATGTTATTGAAATGTACAAAAGTAACTGCAATTTCACACCTGCATAGAGCAGTTCAGAAGAATGCAGACAATGGCTTTCACCAGGAGTGACGTTGAACTGAAAAATGTAGATGTTTGCAGTGCAAGGCTTCAATAACCACAGATGTGTAAATATGTTTTTATTCTTTACTGCTCCTGCAAAATGCTATCAATCTGTGACTAATTGAAAGTGATTTGCCAATCTTGTTGTTGTGTGCGCGTACACTGTCGCTCCTCATTTGCATTCCCAAAAAGTAGCTAAATGGCTGTAAGGGACATCAGAGCGTTTGCGATTAGAGTGTCCTCTGAGTGTCTCTTTCCCCATTGCCTGCATCCCTCTCCATCGGGAGGTGACTCTATAAATAACCAATCCCTCAGACATCAGGCAGCCTGGCTGGCTCAATGGTAAGAAGAGTGGATGAGAGACAGTGGAAGTGTCACAGGAGGTAACCTTAGAGATTAGCAGAGAGTCAGAGGGGATAGGGAGGAAAAGGTCTAGAGAAATAGGATGGACGGATAGACAGATACCTTTACTTCAACTCAGATGGCTTTGCAACAAATATATACTCATATTAATGCTTCTCATCAAATAACCAGATTACAACACATTTTGCCATGTCTCTTAATACTGCAGATTTTCTATCAAATATACTACCTTAGTATGCCGCGTGTAGGAAGAAATAAAAAGATTAGATAAAAAGATACTTTATGTCTAATGCAATTCCTGATACCTGACACCAGGGTATATGTAGAGTGGGAGTAAGTGAATGCTATACTGTACATTTACTCATTTTGCTATAAAGGAAATGAATCACAAATAATTGTCATGGGCGTTATGTGGCTGATAATTGGTTGTTATACAATAAACAACATCAGTGAAGTAAGTAAGAGGAAGCATGCAAGACAGATACTCATGGCAAGGACATACAAAGGAGAGCAAAACAACATATTCACAGACAGATAAGGGGGGTGAGGGGAGTTTCCTGAGACAGGAAGACCTGAAATAGCACACAGCTTGATCAGGCCTGAAGAAATGTTGCTGCTATTTTTGAATGTCTGTACTAACAGGGAGAAATGGAAGCAACCACTACATTTCATAGCTATCCACTATCCTAACCTGAGCAAACAATGTTTCCAATGAGTTTGAGAATTAAAAGGCAAAAGGCAGAGAGCTCTAGAGAGCTGTATACACAGGAAGCTTCCTTTAGAATATTTCAGTCATAATTATGGGTGTTTTGCCCTTGCATGGCTAGGTTTTCTTTTTTCTCTCTTTTTTTTCCTCTGCAGTGTTTATTGGTTGTGGAGGTGAAAAAATGATAGGCATTCCAAAAATGCCCTCTCCTCTACTGACATGCCACTGAGAGGCGCAAAGTTTCACTTAACTGTTAGCTTTATTGCTTTGTGATACAACGTAACTGCACTGTTGTAAACAAAATTTTCAGTGGCAGTTAAAGTTTATTGACCATATTCAATAGTATTTTTGAGCAGCGTTCTATAACAGAGCTGAAATCTAATGTCATTTTGACATTCTGCCACATGGTGGCTCCAGTTCCCACCCCATAGAAACTGATGAGCTGAGGAACCGCACTGACACAAAGCACATTTCATCAACAGATGTTTACTACAGAGTGACAGAGTCAGAGGCCTCAAGTGGGAAGCTTGAAAATGGCTGCAGACAGTTCTGCCTCTAAAACTTCTGCAGAGCATGCTTCTGTAAGTGAACTTGTCTATATGTGTTAATCATTTATTCAC
>JAOXYL010000043.1:19444827-19456798 GCA_028564955.1 Terapon puta
ACACACACACACACACACACACAGGTTCACTTGCATGCGTCTATATGAATTTAAGATACGCTAATCAAATTGTCCCGTGTGAATGAATGTGAAGCTTTAGCCGGCGAAGACCCGAACGGGGAGGCGGTGGCGGGTAATCGATATCGTGATCATGGCAAATGTGGTTTGAGGTGTACGGATAAAATGTTATGAAAGCATGAGAGGGAACTCCACAGTGAATACGCCGTCGGCGGCAGCAATTACGAGCCGAACCTTAGTCATACAGCGTACACAAGAGATTGACTGTTACGAGGAGAAAACAGGACAATAATGGCCTTTTAATGCAGATCATTAAAGGGGCCACTCACTGTTCTGTATCTGATATTGTTGATACGATGCAGCTTCGCAGATTATACATTTATTGCCGGATTAATCGATGTCGCACTCGCTGATCTGATTCTAAAGAGGTTTTCTGAATTAGCCTCAGAGTGGCAGGACTCGTTTTAATACAGTCGCATCGTTTGCTGTTTCAGGGGCTTTTCCACACTCATTATTTGGAATTCCTCGAAAGGTTTTGAGATGAAAAATGGAGGTTTTACTGAAATACAAAAAAAAAAAAACTCTGCTGCTTCAGTTTAAGAGTTGCCAGTACCACCCTTCAAAAAAAAAAAATCCTAATATATACAGCGGCTGTGTATCAGATCTATCTGGGGCAATGATGCCTGTGGAGCCTGCTGTCCAGGTATTTAAACCTGAGCACACCAACTGCTTGAGGGACTCCTGGCTCCAGCCTAGTTGTGAAAATCAATATGCATTTACAAGGAGACGCATCAGAACGCGTACAGCAGCCAGCTACAACCTTTAAAAAAACACACACACACATTAGGAGACAGTGCAGGCGTCTGCACTTTGGGTGTAAAGTACGTCTCAAAATAAAGATGGTCTCAGTGTGGTTGAGTGCAAAGGAACATGTTTACTGGAAAAAAATAGATAGAGTTCACATTATCAGCTCTTTTCTCTAGACGAAGAGTCCATGTTTAGGCTGCAACACGTCTACTTCTCTTTGAGACTAAGCATTAGATTATTAATCCATAAATGGGTCAGATTTCTCTATGTGACTTTCTGGGGGGTTGTTTTTTTTTTTTTTTTTCGTCGGGAAGACGGACTTTTGCGGCCATTCTTAAGTCTATTAATTGGGTGATTTTGTGGAGTTGGTCAGGTATAATCTGATGGGATTAGCGGCTGTGCTCTTTAAATAGAGTTCTACGGCCGGGGATTAGATGATCACAGCCAGTCGTGCTCGAGAGCAGCAGATTTTCATCTCCTCGGTTTCAGTTTGAGGGAGAAACATAGAAGCAGTCCCTCGGATGAAACGATGAGGGTGTACCTCTGCCCGTGTGGGTAACTGGAAACATCGCAGAGCATTTGAGGGGAGGTGCGCGAAGAAGATTAAAGCGGGGTTTCTACTCTGCAGGTCTCCCCTCGTTTGTTTCTAGCGGTGAGCTGATAATACTGGAAAGCCTCCAGTCTCGGGATGTGTTTAACTGGGATGGATGGAGCGTTTGGGGATGGGGGTAGAGGAGGGGTGGGAAGAGCGGGGGGGCACCACCAGGGGCCCCTACCTTCCTCCCCTCTACTATCCTCCTCACATCTGGATACAATGTGGGAACGGGGCACTGGGGCCACGGGGATAGCTGAAGGGGGGGTGCGGATGTGTGCTGGGGGATTCTTTACAAAACATCAAGAGCCAATGGAAAAAGGTGGTGCTGCTGCTGGTAGATGCGGGGCGGTGGGGTTGTGTGTGTTGTGGTGGTAGGGTGGAGGGGAGGAGGGAGGGGGGTGGGGTGGGGGGGTACTAAAAAGCTCCCCGTCTTTGGTCTCTTCTTCCCTGTGTAGTCGACTGCAAGGCCCCCGAGCAACAGACAGGCAGAGAGGCAGCTGGGAACTGAGGTAAACAGCAGCCCAGGAAACACAATGTGGGAGCACAAATCCAGACAAGGTAAAAAAAAAAATACTGCTGTTTCTACTCTGGACAGGGTAAATACACTATATATATATACTAAGTCAACGCGGCAGGTTTAGACCGCCTTAATCACTTAGACAGTTTTTAAGTTCCATTTTCAATGTGAAATACAAAAAACACAGCAACGTAATGTGTGTATAAAAACAGGAGATTTAAAAGGGAACTAGTATTTCACTTCCATAACATGTTGGATTTGCAATGGCAAAAAAAAAAAAAAAAACTTCAGCTGAAGAACCAGAGGATGGATATGGATGATACAGCGATACAATAATTCCCAGTGATGTAATTCATCAAACAAACACACGCTGGACCAAGACGAGCATTGTGAAATGAAAAAAAAATCGTATTTAGTTGGATTTCACTGAGATTTCTTGCTAAAACTGGCCCCTAATGAGCCCCTCAGCCGCCATGCCGCTCAGCGTGGAGACAGTGTTTGTTACAGGTCCGATGGTGGCGGCTGAAACTACGCAGCACAAGGACTGAACAGCCTCCTGCAACACAATCTACTGTCATAGCAATCCCACTTTCAGTCCCCCGGCAGCGTGCAATCGGATACAGAAACATTTTATGACTAATGTAGCCTCCAGCCGTTAGCCTCAAGCAGAGATGAGGCGCGGGCTACAGAGGTCTGGTAAGCTCACTTCTTTCTAACTCACCGCCAGGTTTTTTTTTTTTTTTTCATTTTTTTAAACTTGTAGTCGTTGACCCCGGCCGATGTCAAGTTACATCACTTGAGGCGATTTTTCAGACTTTGTGCACCTCTCTCTGGGGCCACGAAAGGCTTTATACAGTTTTTTTTTTCTTCCAAATATACAGTAGTTATCCCGTAAACAGACTTTGATGTGTAAAATCAGCTTCCCATTTAAACTCCGTGATACATCCATCTTGTCAAACAGAGAGCCACTTAGGTGAGAAGTGAAAATAATCTCTGCAATCTGATTTGCCGACATGAACAAAGCACGGGCTGCATCGGAGGTCTCGCTTGAGAGAGCATAATGTAATGTATATCATTCAATCATAACAACACTTTACTGATTGAGAGGCTCGTGTTTGGGCTATTCTTGTCTGTAAGAAGAGCGGCTTATTTTGTTTCCTCTTTCCTTCCTTGCTGAATAGAAAATACACTCACCCAGCCTACATCCATTTTACATGCAGGCTCGGAGTTAAACTTTATCTCTGATCCACATGTGAGGGCTTTTTTTTTTTTTTTTTTGGGTGAACTCATTAGCGCCCCAGCGACCCTCCTCCCCCTCCTCCTCCTCCTCACCTCTGTCCTCAGTGACCCAAAGACCTGCCTGACCCTGCTGGATCTCCTCTGTTTCCTAACTCCTGTCCTTTCACTGCAGAGTCACACATGAAGTACAAAAACACACCAAGGGAGTCAAACTGTCACACCACAAGAATTGCCCAAATTTGGATTTTCTAGCTCTTCCATCTGGCTGATATTAAGTCTTTATAGAATCAATTGCACAAATATGGTCACTTGTTACAAATTCTCATTCTTTTGACTCATTTTGAGACAGCAAACAGTTTCTGGCACCAGAGGAGAACTGCCCTCTGGATTTCCATATGAGTGGGTCTGCCCTACCAGAGCACAGTTTTTTTTTCTTTTCCCACAGTAAAAGGACAAAACAGCAGTGACATGCAGGCACGTCAATACCAGCTTTGTGCAAAGGCCCCGCTCATTTAAAAAGCAATTTAATCACTTTAATTCAGCGTCTTTTGGGAGAATGAATTTGTTATAATAATTTTCATATTTGTGAGCTGCAAGCCCACAAATGAGGAAAACAATCACGTCTTTCTCCTCTGTGACAAACAGAAAAGCAAACCTTTTTGACAGGATAAAGTCCAAACCTCTGTCCATCTACAGCCCCCCCCCCTCACGTGCGTGCGTGCGCGCACACACACACTCACTCAAACGCATCGCGGCAAGGTTAGGCTGACATCAGCGGCTAACGATCAGTTCCTCTGTGGGCTGAATGATTAGCTGCAGTAGCCTGGAGACATTTCCAGCTTGTTTCCCTGAGTTGGTCAGACATGCAACATCACTGGCCTTCAATCTGCACTAACTACATGCACTCTCTTCCATTCTCTCTGACTCTGAGCTGAAAAAATAAAATGACTTTTATGGACTAATAGATGATACTAACAACGCAGTGACTGTGGGCCGGATGAGCTGGATACACCCTAATGGAAGAGATGAGAGGAAGCGTATGAGTTGGTTGCATTTAAAGTTGTGTTCATACGCAAACGGAGTAACAACTGCAGTTCCTGAAGGGAGATTAGGCAGCAGTGTGTGTGTGTGTGTGTGTGTGTAAAAAGGGGTGGAGTAGGTAGCAGTTAAATATTTGCATCAAAGTGAAAGCAGATGAAACCTTTAAAGTTGTTATCCACAGTATCTTTTTTTAATATACTTACTTTCCGATCAAAGTCTTCACACTCTTTACTGTCGTGTTTCTGATCGCTGCTTCCCAGAAATCACTTATCAATCAAAGCTTGGATCGTGAAGATCGATCTGTATGGAGTTTGAGCTCCCATGGGTCACAATCCCTCCTTTGTCTTCACAGCCACAGCGGCCGTCACCACCTACTCTAACTACTTCTCTTTATTCGAAAACTGCTGCAAACAAAGCTTCCTGTACATCAGAGGACTTTTTTTTTCTTCCAGGCAAGAGAATAGAAATACTTAAAAATTTGTATCATCTAGAACCTTTTAAATTTTTGGTGGAGTTTTTCCATTTCCATTTAGAGTGTGTCTATTAACTGGAACAGACTGGTGAATGCTAAAAAGGAGCCTCTCTGCTTAGGAAACAGTTCACCCAACCCCCACCCACTCTTAATGCCCTCTGGGCTGCTGTGAGTTTGGATTAAGTTTGGGTGCTATGTCCCCTCCCTACCGAGCCCGGCCGTCACCCCTGCAAAACATACAAACAGAGTTTGTGTGTCACCCAGTGGCCCATCAAATGTGAAGACGGCCATTAGGAGGGCCACAGTGTCGCAGGGGGATAAACAGGCCAGACAGACAAAGGTAGAGCGGATGCAGAGGCAGAAGAGGCTGCTCTTTACAAATGGCCGGACAGCTACAGCATGTGACGACATATTAAAATATACTCAAACTGACCTATATTGCATGTAAAATCAATCCGAGTGCTTTGGATGCTCTTGGTTAAAAGAACTACGCACGTTGTGACTAGAATAACGGCTGGATCAATGCTAAAAGGTGTTTATGTAACAGAATTGGCAGTATCCTTTTTAAAAATCTCATTTTAATGCTGCCTAAATAAGGTATGAATGCATGTGTGGTGGTCTTTGGTGTGTAGGATGTGTGTGTGTGTACGTGTGTGTATAAAGCAGTGGATCAATAATGGTAGTCTACTACAGTGACATCTGGGCTGGACAAAGAGTGCTGTTCCTTCTCCGGGCAGCTCTCTCTCTCTCTCTCTCTCTCTCTCTCTCTCTCTCTCAATCCCTGATCACAGCCACGTGGTTCTCTGGGCTATTTCTCCAAGCTAAGCTTATTTCTCTTCTTTAATCCCGCAGCAATCACAGCAACAATGCCAAGCGCCGGCCCCGTAGACGCAGGCAGAAATCTATTAACTATGATCACTATGTCAGCTAAACCTGATAAGCGCCGCTAATGAATCCAGCGCATTCAGCCCTGTGCCGCGCGCGCGTGGCTGTTATTTCATTGGATCATCAATAATGTGTAAGAAGGAAAATCAACATGAGTGACGCTGATGGATGACGCGGCTTGTAATGTAGTAAAAGGGCCTTTCGTCCGAACATGAAGCGAGATTCCACTTTCTGTGACAAAAAAGAAGATCCTTTTCAATTCCACTGATGAAATCTATGCTCTGACAAGGAGGCTCTAAAGCGGCTTGCATCACTGCAGGTCTCAGCAGCCTCCCAACTTAATACAAACAGAGCTGCGCTGATAAATGGGGTCGATATCCAGCCCTGATTATCAGATTATCAGCCACTCAGAGTGGTCCACCTCTGATTTAAGCCATGGTTTCAGCCTTTGCCCAGCTGATGAAATTAGTATTTATTAGTACAACTTCTGGTGGTGGTACTACTACTATGACTGCAGTCTGCCCAGGCTGACTGTCAGTGGGGTTATCTGCAGAGTGGAAAAGTGTTCAAGCAGCAAGTACTGCAGATGCACACCTACACGTGTGAGATGGAGACCTAGAATAAAAACGAGTCATTACACTGCTTTCCTCTGATTTAATCATTTAGAGCAGCTTCACTGCAACAGTTTGGAATCTGTTAAAGATCCATTTCCTTTCCTTTTTACTATACTTAAGTTACAGTTAAGACAGGAAATCCCTATCAGAGGTAAATGTTTTTTTGCTGTTCCACTAACTACAGCTAACATTGGAGTAACTAATACACTGTCCTAGTTTCAGCTCTAATGACTGCACATTTCATCCTCTTCCATCGCTAAAATGATTTAGATATGTGCTCATCTTTGGGACTGATCTCGCCATTAAATGACTTGAAATGTTTCCTATAAACGCAGTCAAATATTGCCATTGAAAAGCTAACTACCCTTTGTTTTCTACTCCATTAACTCCATTTACACTGATTTTAATAATGTTTGTTTTAATTCAACGTTTTTATCTCAATTGAGACTGCATCATGCTCTCAATGGAACAAATGGAATATCGCCACAACTAATTAGTGTGGGTTGTTTCCACAGCCACGTTCAGCTGTTGTTCCTTCAGGTACTGACAGGGCCTGTATATATAACACCATCATCTCTGTATTAGTAACCCTGATTAAGGCGTAGTGTAAAGTGTTAGATTAAATAATTACAGTTCACAAAATGTGTGAAATTTTATTTTCCACTTCATTGATTTGACTTGATTGCATTTCTGAATATCTCCTTATTTCAGCAAATATTTCATCTGATAATATGTTTGTCCTTTAAAGCGTTTCTCAATAAAAGCGTCTTGTCTGTTTTGTATTTTCCGGCACAGCCGGTCATGTCGTTAGAAGATTTGCTTACTGCAATTTACAGCCTGCAGCAAAGGCGGCGTTTTAAAGCCTCAAACTTCCCCACCTGCGCAGAGAGTGAACAAACCTCGCCAGGTATATCTGCATGTGCACAGCGGGAAGTGTTTCAAATGCATCTTTTTGATAAAATTATCCATGTGGTGCTGCTTTTACTGGGGAGTCCCGTGACGGCACGCCGCGTCAGAGGGGTTTTCCACCGCAGCAAGAGTGAACTTCAGGTGAAGAAGACTGAACCTTTGTCATGACGGTGAAGTTTCGCGCCACAAAATATCAAGTATCGGCAGCTTCGGTAAAAAAAAATAAAAAAATCTCAGCACGCGCAACAGTTAAGCCACATGCAAAACACCACCACCACGTCCCGCTCCTCCCCGCCACCACCATGAGCGAGGCCTGAAATGGCCTTGTGATTTGTGCCTCCTCTCCCTCCCCCCCCCCGCCAGCACCTCCCCTACCCCCCATCAACTCTAACCCCTCTCCTATCTTAATCCCCTGATTACTACATCATTTTCTTTGGGCCTAATTTAGACAGCTATCAGGCTTCACACTTTACTACCTGGACCGCTCGGCTGCTCGGCTTGGCAGAGGCTCTATCGATCCACGCGGGTGGGGAGGATGCAGGTGTGACCCAAATAAGTGGATTAGCCGCCCACCTGTTGACAAGAGTTGGGAGAAAATGGGCAACCAAGAACATTTCAGTGGCAGAGTATGGAGACGGGATGACAGTGGAGGCAAAAAAACAAAGATTCCTTTTGATTATCCTAGGCAGTAAGCAGCATGTTTCCCATGGAGGGCTCATTTATAATTTAACCCAGGAGCTCGGTGTTTCTAGGCTAACACAGAGAGATTGCCCTTTCAGAGTGGAAACCCCCTCCATGTGGCAGGGAATCAATGCCGTCACCTCAGAACAGACACCCAGACCTTGTATTAAAATGATGTGACTGTCCGGACCACCAGCAAAGAGAGGAGCGCTTCTGACTTTGTTTTTTTCTTTTTGTATCACGAAACACCAACCCAAAAAAAATACTCTCTCTCTTTCTGTAAGCCAGCTTAAATGTGCCACAGAAAAGTTATTCAAGCCAGTGAAGCAAGAAAGGTCTTTGCTTTCATGTAGAGGGGCTTGATACAATCTAAAGCATAACAGGGAAGAGCTGAGAGAAGGAACAGGGCGCACAAGACCTCAGCCTAACTGACTCGGTGGGGAAGCGCCACTGTCTTGTGACCTGATGACTTTTACTTTTTTACCCCCCCCCCCGCATTCATTGGAGTTCAAAGTCACACGCGGGAGAAGAAGAGCCCGGGGACCGAATCTATGACATAAGTATGCACTCGTACAACCCAGCTAACTTCACTCTGGAAGTCTTCCAGACGTGAATTCCACAAGGTGCTGGAAACCACCCACAGAGCCTTTGCTCCACGCCAACACTTGTCAGTTTTACATTAAAAAAAAAAAACACACCCAAAAGCCTCTACAGGGAAATCCAGACACTGAAACCAGTGCCATTTTCCAGTGCAGTGCAGAGACATTAGTAGGGAGATGCACCTGATAACAGGAGCCAAATCGGTTGTGAGTCGCAGGCCAAAACAATGAGCTAAAAGTTCCTTTAAATCTCTGCAAGAGCTGAGGGGAACTGCAAAGCTGGGTGATAATTCACTGTGGGTTCATCACTCCCAGCAACACATTTCACATTATTCATCTGATTCACTGTGGGTTTTTTGGGTTGTTTTCTTATTAGCAACTTTATTGTTAACTCACGAGTATTATGAAATTCAGCAGAACATCAGCAGAATCACTTTCAATTAATAAATAATTTAAAAAAAGGTTTGTCCCACATCCAGCTCTGTGACATTACCTTAAAAAATCTCTTATGACAGAGTCTTTATGGCGCTGAACCTCCCCGCTCGGTTGGTGAAGGTAAATGACTATGACCATGGTGAAAAGCCACAAGGCAGTAATGAGTAATGAAAACAGCCGAGTTAGTGCTGCCATTCAGTGAAGGGCCTGCTGCTGTGGAATGTGAGGCGCCATTCATTCACATGGGTTAAAAATGCATTTCTGCCACCACAAAGCCCTGCCTTGTCCTCATTGTTTCTCGCCACGCCAATAAAATACTTCCACGTTGTGAAAGGAGAAAACAAAAAAAAAAAAAATGAAATTGCAAATTTTACTCCTACAGATACAGGAAAAAAGAGGGGTTGGGTAGGGTGGGCTTGAGGAGGAGGGGGCGGGGGGTGAACTTTGCGAAACAAGTCAAGTCTTTGGAGGAGATAAAGAGTCGCGGCAGAGTTGAAAGTTTGATCGAGATAAGCGCCGGGGATGGAAAAGTAAGCGCGCAAGCCGCCTTGCAAAAAGACAAACAGTCCTATTGACCAAATGATGCGAATGTATGCGGCATTTATCTAGTGTACGAAAGGAGCCGTGACGTGACGGTGGAGGGCAATCCAGTACCAAAACGCAGCAATCGAGTCATGCCTGAGCTCTCAAGGGATCCGTTTGGGGATATGAGGTATCTGCAAAAGGCTCTCCGAAAAAAAAAATCATATTTCTTCATACAGGCTCTGTCATTTTGAGGTTTGGGCGGGGGATCATGTTTGCGTTGGTCAACTGATAGCCGCAACATGTGGCATTTAACCATGGCTCGTGTTTCTCTTTCAACCCCCCCCTTCAACAATGCTCAACAATGATCTCAGACATGACGCCGTTCAGGCACTCTCATGACATAACCATCTCAAAAAAAAAAAAAAAAAAAACTTCCCACACTGAAGTCTGGAGGTAGATTTTACCCTGCAGGTTTGTGGTTTTTCTCTCAAGTAGATGTATAAATAAAAAACAACAAACAAGTAAGACGTAAAGTCTGCCAGTCAGAAATCAATTAAATGTACAGAAAAGCATTTCTTCACAGGCTTCACCGATGAAATCCATTCCTGCCGCTGGCCATGGGTCGGAGAACAGGTAGAGCCCTTCAGGAGCATTCATTATCTAACAGTCAATTTGGGGAAGTTCCTTCATTTGTTGTTGTTGTGCTGCCGCGTTGGAGGGGGTGTTGCATTCAGGGGCATAACCACAGAGTGAGAGCTGCAGGCCGTGGACAAAATGTTTAACATAATGTCTGAAATCTGACATGGGGAGGGGGGGGGCAATGTAATCCTGTCTGAAAAACAACGCTCTGTCCCTCACCCTCCCTTCTCTCTCTCCATCTCTTTCTCTTTCTGTACGTGACCTTACACAAGACAAACCACTATCTTTAAACAACTAGAGAGAGAAAAAAATAGCACGCCGTGGAAAGTCAATATCAGAGGAGGGGTAGAGGTGGTGGGGGCGGGGGGTGGGGGTGCTGTCAAGTACAGAAAACTCACAGTTGATGATCCTGTGCGCGCTGTGAGTTTGTAAAAAAAAATTAGTACCGTGGCAGCACAACACAGAGTGCTTAAATCGCCGTGTAACACACACAAACACACGTGGAAGTTCAGAAACACCAAACTCACCAAAGCTCACAAGTGACCACAGCAGTATTTTTGTGTGTGTGTGTGAATGTGTGTGTGTGTTTGTGTGTGTGTGTGTGTAAGTCAGCTCTTCACAGGCTGATGGCCAAAATTCCAACAACACAGACAGAACAACGCCTTCCTTTTTTAAAATCATCTGTATTCCTTTGATTATAAGCGATAATGGCACCGAGCAGGTTTTGACACACCTGTGCACGCACACATGCACAAGCTAATGCCCCCCCCCTCCACACACACACACACACACACACACACACACACACCCCTCTACAGCAAACTATGCTTTTACATGACTATCCCTTCTGATAAGTACTCCAGTCTGCCCCTGAGGGAGGATCACTCTGACAGTCCTGTAATATACCTCTAATAGCTACCTTTAATGTTTAATAGCTTTTATTGTGACCTTATCTTCGGCTTCATGGATATTCTCTCCTATTATCACCTATGGTATAGATATCATTTTCACTTTGACACCCTCACTGCTGGTTTGTAAGTTTACAGCTCTCTCGTGCCACTTTATAACACTGTTGTATTGCCTGTAGTGTTACTATAAAGAACTCCCCATGCCTATTGTTTGAACAGCACCCATCTTTAATGCATCATTGTCTTCTTTTTTTTTCTTTTTTAATGCAGGATCCCGCTCTCATATCAGCCAAACATTCCTCAAACTGACTCTTATCTCCACTGTGGCACATGTGGGCTGCCCGTGTCTTCATCAGCCCCCCTCTGCACTCTTTTAAAGGAAATGGCTTGGTTGGAAGTACGGAGTCCTCTGAGAGAGCCAAAAAGATTGCACTGCTGCTGCTGCTGCTGCCACCGCTACAACAACTACAACTCACAGGAGCAGCAGCAGCCCCGTGAACGCACCATCCGAATAACAAACAACAATAATTACACAGTCACTTCCTTACCGGCTCAAACAGCGCTGAGCTCTGACACTCACGCCAACAGAGAAAAAAAAGAAGAAGAAGAAGAAGAGGAGGAGCGGTGCAGCTCTCCAAAAGCAAAATGTGTATATTTACAAAAAAAAAAAAAAGAGTCCAGATCCAGCAGAGATAAGAGCAGACACGCTGGATCCTCCAGAGCTGCGACTGACAACAGCGACCCTGCGTTCAACTCCGCACACCGACACAATTAGTATTATCTCCGGAGAATTCCTCTCTCCTGCTGCTGGAGAACAGCACAGGTTCCTCTCTCTCTCTCTCTCTCTCTCTCTCTCGTCGTTTCACTGGTGCTGCCTTCAGGTGTCATCGGGAAACGTCGTGACTCAGATTATAAGAAAAAAAAAGACAGAAAGAAACAACGCAGGAATTCCGCGGTAAATTCACGAGAAATACTTTCAATATGAAATGGGATTTTTTTTTTGTTGATGTTTTTGTTTTCTCACGTAATACATAGAGTATGATTACAGGGTGGTGACCCCGTGTGTGTGTGTGTGTGTGTGTGTGTG
>JAOXYL010000043.1:19465145-19481601 GCA_028564955.1 Terapon puta
CCCCCCAATTATTTTTTCAATAAATGTGTGCATTTATTTAATATTCTTTTAATCCAGCCAAGTTGTTGTTTTAACAACATTAAAGTCACGCTGCATTTTAAAACACCTCCACAAGGATAATGCTCGTGATGAAAGCTGTCATATTACCGTTTTGTTTATTTGTGTGATGATGTTGTAATTAACACGTTGCCCTGGACGTGTTGCCTGTTTGACATTGTGTCTGACATTGAATCTGGCGGTAGACAAACGCTCAGAGGCATGTGATGGGTATGCCGG
The DNA here is from genome assembly GCA_028564955.1 of Terapon puta. NCBI lineage: Eukaryota > Metazoa > Chordata > Actinopteri > Centrarchiformes > Terapontidae > Terapon > Terapon puta. The sequence continues at coordinate 19,465,422 of JAOXYL010000043.1, forward strand.
CGAGAGGCTGGTCTAGACTCCAGGCGACACACCATATGATATTGATTATCTTTTGTTTGGCTATCTCTGCAGCTCCTTGCCCTAAAGGACTTAACTCACATTATTGTCTGGCATGAGGCTCTATTACTCCAATTTAGCGAGCTCTCCAACCAGCGGTGGATGTGCTGCTGTTGAGACGTGTCCCTGAGATCCCATGACGAGGCGGCGACACATTTCAGTTTTAGTTCAGCTTTTTTAGGAGAAATAATCTTAATAGGTTGAGTTAAGCATTACTGTGCCAGGGAAGCACAGTTCCTGGGATCATAAAAATGAAAGGAAATGTCAGTAACACTGAGGATCTCATGCAAATAATAAGAAAAACAAAAGATCTTTTAAATCAAAAATATATAAATGACATTAGCTCTTTGGAATATTAAAAAGACATCCATAAGATTTGGGTTAAGTACCAACTAGGCTTTGAAAAACATATTTTTTCCTACTCTTCTGTTTCTTTTCCTGTGCTGCTTCAGTCCATATTCAGAGAATTATTTGAATTATATACTGTTTGTTTTTTGGTTTGGCACCTGCTGTAAAGGGCAACACTTAAAAATATGTCAAGGCAGTGCATCAGATTTAGCACAGAAGCACAAATCAGCTTTGTGTTTATCTGTAAGCTCTCCGGAGTCTCATCATATGGTGCAAAGCTTCAACAGGCCCAAGCACAAATGTATTGATTCAATGTGGGACCCTGTAAATGAAAGGATACGAGTGAACGTGTGTTTTGGTGTGAATCTGAGGTGGCGACAGTGAGACGGCGATGTCACTTAGATCAGCGGATTTTTGTTTTTGTTTTGTTTTTTTCAGGTGACCCATTTTCTGTGAAATACTCTGCTGGCCGCTGAGGTCACACAAAACGTGTTTTTTTTATGTGGTGAAGCAATTTTACCCTCATGTGCATACACAGGAACTTTTAGGTTTGAAGTTCATTTCATGAATATTTCCACACCTTGAAACAGTTGACAACAACTTTGAATGCCAAAGGACGATTCTGGATACCTGCTGCTTTTCCATAAAAGCATAATGAGACTTTTTAAGTCCATTTCACCTATTGCTGAGTTCGACTAAATGCCTCAGGAGCCATATTCCATGTGAACAATGCACTGGCAATTACCCTACATATTGCATAGATGTTGTCACAGTTGGGTTTTAAATGCTGTAGTTCATAAATCTACCCTGAGCTGTACAGTCAGGCTTTGTTTATAACCTCAGACCCTTTTCTTTTTTTTCATCTGTAGTTACCTTGGTAGTAATCTAATGATCTATTAAGTTTTTTAAATAATGAAAAATAAAAGCTAAGGCTCCCTGACCACTATAACCCTGCATTATACAATCTGATGAAAAAAAAAAACACACCTAAACTATCAAAGCATTTGTGCTCACTGTGTCGTAGTGCACACTGCGAACAAGCCACAAAGACGTAGAGTGAATATGAGCATTTGCTGGATTAGAGCAGGTTCTAGTTTTTGTGTTGACATTTCAAAAGTACCTGGGAGAAAAAAGCTTTCAGCAAACAGCGCTGACACGAGTACGTTCGGGGGACTACCTGTGTCGCTGTTTCGGTTTATCGCGCGGCACTAATGACAGACCATGAAACATGATTTCAGCTGGAGGAGCTATACAGTTCAGGCCCCATATTACCTGCTTTGCAAACACTTAGGAAATCTGAAATAGTAAAACCCACTCACCTAACCCTCGCCTCAAACACTCTCACTCACTCACAGTCATGCCCACCCCCACACTCCCTCCCCTGTCACTGCTGAAAAGTTGAAAATGATATTGCCACTATAACCAGAAGTAGTATTACTGCTGCTGTTGCTGCTATAACTACCGTTCAAAGTGACAGCAGCGGCGGCCGTTTAGGTTCACCTTGTCCACACAAACATCATCGAAGGCATTTTCGTGATTCAATATTGCACTGTGGTGAATTTCGGGGACATGCAGGAGGCAGATAAAAAGAGGTAAAAAGAACGGTTGAAGTCAAAGCAGCGGAGGTTGAGAGAACCTGCCTCGGTCTTTCTGATATACCCTGATTACATCATTGTGACATCATCAGGGTTATTTTCTCAGGCTTGGCAAACCCTCGTTCGAGCCACAAAAGATGATCCCGCTGTTTTTACAGAGCCATGACACCAACTAACTAGCAATAGTAATAGTGAACTGATCTGTTAGTAAAGGTGTAAGATGATGACACTTGCACTATTTCATTTTCTGCATTCAGCACATCTCTTTGTAAAAAAAAAATCCATCAAATCATCTCGCTGAACCTGTTCAAAGTTATTTATACCCTCATGCCTAAGTGAGAAATTCAGTATGTTCGGTGGTCCTCACAAAGTAGTCGTATGTGTAAAAAAAAAAAAAGGACTAACCTTGTCATGTAGGATTTGACTTGGCTCATCCCTACTCACTACAAATACAGGAGTGAAATATATTACGGTGAGCCCTTTTCACGTGTGATGCAAGCTGTCATTCCAACCAAGACACACCGTAACGTGATTTCAGTCATTATCTCCCCTCTGGCTGGGGGACTTAATCGTCCGCCGTGCTCTAGTTGTTGGTGAGAAACCCGCGTGCATGGCTTGTCTGATTTTTCACCACACTGCGAAGCATTCATCATACTCGGGTAAGATGAATTGAGCAGTCGGCGAACATCCGAAATGACACAGAGCCTTGGCCCCGTTCTCCACTCGCGGCAGCGTAGTTTGCATTCACCAGCTTTGTGTTGAATAAGATGCACTCGCCTCGGAGTTGGAGCACATTTATCTGCAGTTGTGAAACTTAACAAATAGTTGTTTTGCAGCGCACAAAACACAGACGTCTTGAGTTGCCCTCCACTTATCTTGATCTTGCTAATTATATCCGAGGCGCGTGTGTGTGTTGGTGTGTGCCTGTGTACACGACTGTGTGTTTGACTTTCCTACTTATGCCACAGACAGCTGTTGTTTGTATTGCCCCAAGTGCTCAACCCGACTTTGTAATTAGCCCTATCTGTGTTTTACTCTCCTGAAATGATGAGTGTGTGTGTGTGTGTGTGTGTGTGCGTGGTGGCGGCGGTGGGGGATGCATGCCACCATCCCAATTCACAGCACCCTACCCACCCCCAATCCCTTCTGCAAAGTAGAGCCTGAAACACACTCACCCTCACACACACACACACACTCACAGTTCCAGCCAGTAACAATAGCTCCAACACAGAAGCCATGTTCAAAACAGCTGACATTGAAAAGTGTTAGTTTATGACCTCATTCCAAAAGAATTGAGGGCATATGGAGTGCCTGCTTTGCGTGAGGATCACACCGAAACGATATTTATCAAAGTCTACCGGCATATCAGAGCTGCTTACACACACACACAGAAACCTGTTGCACCGAGCAGCAAACCTGTCAACAAATCCCCTTTAAAACGAACGCACGGCGATAAGGTCACACGAATCATGTCAAATTAGAGTGTTTTGCATCATCTCGGGGGCTCGAATATGAAAGTTTAAGTCCAAAAACAAAGGCCTCGTATAGGAAGGTGAAGGAGGAAATCATGGCAAGGCATGCATTTTTTTTTTCTAGTGAGAGGGGGGATGGGTGGCTTTTTAGATTGTCCCTCCTCCCTCTTCCTCTGTCTTTTTTTTTCCTCTTCCCTCTCATCTTTGTTCAAGGGCTGCTCGGCTAAAACAAGCCGCCCTGCACGCTGAATGAAAGCCATAATAAATGAGGCAAAAGTGGTCAGGGGGAAGGAAGAAAAAAAAGTTGGTGAGACATTGTCACCGACTGGGAGCCGGTGTGTTTACTTGAGATATTGTATATTATTATTGTGCGGCGGCGGTGGCGACGTGTGTGTGTGCTTGTGCATTTGTGTGTGAGAGAGAGTGAAAGAATATGCGTGTGTGCTCGCATGGGAATGAGTGGGTGTGGTGTCAGGGGAGTTGCAGAAAAGTGAACATAAATGAATGGATAAACACACTTATCTGTCTTATCCATCCTATTTAACTTACTTGGAATATTCATACATTTAAAATAAGAATCAAAAGCAAAACTTTTACTGCTTTGTTGTGACGCTTCATCATTCTTACTTTTTTTTAAATTCATTTTCCCCTCTATGAATAATGAATAAAAAAAAAAACTTGGGGAGACATTTATCATCCTCATAGTCACCACTGCCCCCCCCCGCTTTTTCTTTCTCCTCTTCTTCCCTTCGTCGCACGTACAACAAGTGGCTCTGGTGTATCTCCTGCTCTAATGAACGCAGATGACGCACAAACATGTCTTCCGAGTCCATCTATATGCTGCGGGTAGGCAGGGACGCACAAAGCTCCTTTACTGAAGACTCCCCTCGCTCCCTCCGGCCCCCTCACAAAGCCTGCATGCCACTCATTTGTAAATCACTTAAAAGCATGACAAATGTGCATTGGAAGTTTCGGAGCGTCCCTCTCGAAAGCGCGTGCGAGTTCCTTCCATTCACACCCTTTCCCCCGCCGACACACAGCCGCATTGTTGCTGCCCAGACATATAGCTTGGCGTTCGGACGCACCGGCCCGAGCGTGGAGCAGAAATATTTACTGTCATGAAAAGAAAAATTTGCGAGCGCGAGTTAGCTGTCTTTTGTTTTCTCCTTTGCGAGAGAAAAATGAGATGTGCTTAAAGGGGGCTGCTGGCAGGTCCGTGTAATTTGGCTGATTGCGCTCAGCGTTTCCGGTGGCCCGGCAGAAAGGAGTTTTGTAGTTGTGAAATGATTTGAGAGCGGAGAGAATGTTACACTCAAATCCAAAACAAAGGAGTCTTGTCCACAACACTAATCCCACAGGAACATTTGTGCCATAGACTGGGAATTACTGTGTATTTCAATCATGTGATGGGCCATCAAGCCAAGGGTGGGGGGATTTCTTGTGGTTTTTTTGGGGTCAGCTGGTGGGCAAAGGAGAGGAATTTATATCACAACAGTATTTTAACATAAAGGTTCTGAATGTGACATACTGTGTTGCAGCACGTTAACAGATTATCTCATTTATACAAGAATGTGGGGGAGCAGAGGGGAGGGGTACCATGTTTACGGCGCTGTTTAAAAAAAAATTCTGGGACACGATGCACCAGTGGGAAGATTTTTGAACGGGTCACGATGGGGTCACTGATAAAAAAAGAGTGTAACCAACATTAAGTGGATTATCTTCACTGCAGTGTTTCCTGGACTGTAAAGACACTTATTATTTCAACCGGAGCTCCACAGTGAGGAGAAAAAAAAATCTAAAAGTTCTTCAGAGCTGCACCGTTATAGCGCAGTCCCAAAAATCTATTATCAAGAGGTGGAAATGTTCTGGATCACAAGCTTAAAATATGCGTAGAGAGCACGCTCGCAGGAAACAATAATGTTTTACCTGCTCTTGGATTATTTTTGGTGTAACACTGGTTCAAGGAGTTTGTCAAATGTGAGAAAGCTGGAATATAAATGTTCTCAGGAAAACTCTCTCCTCTATGCAACATTCACATTTTGTGTTGTGTGTTCAGGATTCGGCAATTAGTGACAAAAGAAATCTAGACAGAACATCTCATTAGATTGGGATTGAGATCTGACACTGACTTTTCGGCTCTGGTCTGTAGATGCATGGCTTCTGAGAACACAGTTTCAATCCTTCAATACTTTCAGTATCATCTATGCAAAATCTTAAACTGTCAGGTTAACTTTTACTTCACAACTGACTTGTGGAAAGTGACAAAATACCTAAAATATTTATACCTAAAATTTCCTTGAGTATTTCTATTTCACGCTAGGTTATGCTTTCAAAATGAAATACTGTACTTTTTACTCCACTACATTAATTTGTCAGTTGTAGTTACTTGTTACACATTAAGAAAGGAAATATGAAAGGTGAAACCAATAGTTTCCAGTCCCTTTGTCTTGTGACTTCTTACATAAAATCACTGTCTAGTTGGAGTTTTCAAGTCAGAGTCTGAAGCGAGAATTTTCCCTCCAAACCTCTCCAAAGAGAAAAAATGATCTCTAAAAAAGAGAAAACTAGATTTCTTAATCTCCACTCATTAATCATTAGATAACCCCTTTGAGTTATATTTCTAAAGTAGTTAAAAGTAGCTCAGACCAGCTACAACAGTACTTACTTAGTGATACATCTGTATTAAAGTCTAATTTCACAATAGATTTCAAAAGATCACGGGATCCATTTCTAGGCAGAATCATTAACTTATAATACTTTAGATACACTTTGCTGATGATACTTGCTTACTTTTCCCTAAGTGGGACCTCAGTATTTTTTCCACCACCGTGCTAACCAAACAAAAAAATGGTCCTAGTCTATAGTTCACATCTTGTGGAGGGAGAGCTCTTACGTTGCTTTTGACAACATTTTCAATAGTTTCACCGCTGGCTGGTAGACAAGTCTTGCAAATGTAATTATATGATTAAAAATAAGTAACCATCCCCTTTCTGAACAATGCTGACTGTCAACAATGACTGGTCTGCTTACAGACTAGACAGTTATTACAGACAAGAGACGAGACTTCGGTGCCGGTCCTCGCGTCACAGACAGTGAGACAGCGGGCGGGCCGACCAATGGATGAAGCTCCTGAAAAGCTGGACGTACCATTTAAGGTTTGTGCTGCTGGTGGTCCATCCTCTGAGGTCTGTGTTACATTGTTAGGGGTCTTGAAAGCTGCTCCACTCACAGGAAGTTATGGTTTACTGTCAAAACTACTGTTGTGAAGCCTTTCTGAGATACAGTCATGCTTAAATATTTCCTGCAGTTTTCAGTGCTTGACATTGCCAAAGGGGGAAGAGACAAGTAAACCAATTTTTTTAAATAGGTCAAAATATTATCTTATTATTCAGCAATGTCTACCATAACACTTGTTACTAGTCAACAAACAACACAGCTTATATATAAATATGCTCACCCATTTGAATATTTCTTTGTCTTACCACCTGTCTGTGACCATGGTTGAATTACAGCTCTTGTGGTTTTCTCTTATATTCAGGGTCCTACAACCATGTGAAATAATAAGAGAATGTACTGGTTTGCCAACAAACCTGCTGCTAGGCAATTGTTGCCATCCTCACATAGAAACCCTGACAAAAGTGTAACACATTGCCCGTGGAGGAATCAGGCCGTACAGCTGTTAGCTCCTGTATGGAACTCCCCGAGCACACGAGGTGCGCTTGTTGTTCTCATGAGCCGTAAGATACAGGAGGGAAGTCCGTGGCAGTGCTTTCACTTCACCTTTTTTTTCGCGTTATCTTTATCTTAATGAGACATTCAAACGGCCAGTGTCAATGGTTAACGTGTAAAATGAGCCACTTCTCCCTGACATGGGCCTGCAGACTGACTGGGAAATAAGAGATCATTTGGCTGGATCTATAAACTGTTTGAAGGGGAGCGGTGCCTCTCACGCTATACACCTGACAATTCAAATGGAGTAGACTATCACATCTTCATGATTCACCCATAAATATGCTGTGATGAAAAATTAATGAGGTGTACTTTGTCAAATGGGTAAATTATTTATCCCCTGCACAAGATTTCAACACCTCCACCGAGCGGCTGGTCGCTGGGACTGTTGTGTGTTCTGCTTCTCCACCGAAAAGGATTTCACAACACATCAAAGTTTTCAGCTCTTGTCCTTTATTTCTGCACGCTGGCGTCTTTGTCCCCCGCATGCGCGTGTGCACACACACATACATACACACACACACACACAACGCACATGTATGCACCTCTGCTCCCACACCCCCACCACCACCTCCCACCCACCCTTGTGTCTTTGTATGAGACCCCCGCCTCATCCCCATTGTCATGTTAATTACCTGTTTGCTCTGTTTTGCAGGAGCCCACCATCCATCAAAGCGTCTCCCAGCTTTTCATCTCACACAGTGCATCGCTACCTGTAATTAGGTTTTGGGCGAAGGAGAAGATGGATTTTGTTAGCGCCCTGCAGAGGGAAAAGAAGACATTAGGAAGTCTCCATGGCTGTTCTGGGACCAGCCTTTAATGGTGTCTAATTGATCTGAGCTGTCATGGGGCCACGGCTTCATGTGGTAGGAAGCTGATTATCCTTATGTGTCATCCTCGGTGCATAAGCATTAGCTCAGCACTCTGGCTTTTACGGTCCGATAAGGTGGGAGCGCGAGTGTGTGTGTGTGTGTGTATGTGCGTGCATACAGGTGTGCACGTGTGTGTGTGCGCGCGCCTGTGATTATGTGCATCTGTGTGGGCAAAAATAACAACAATTTTTATATACTCTGCATCTGTGTGACTAAAAGGTGGGGGTGGGTTCCTGTTTGTGCTTATGCCTATATGTGCATCGCACTTGTGCAGTCATAGATTAGTGTGCGCTGTACTGCTGTGTGTAAAAAGTGGTTACCACGTATGTGTATGTATGTCCAGGGTGTGTGTGTGGGGGGGTGGGTTATAAGTGTGCATGTTCGTATTTATAGCGGCTGAGTAGAGGCTGGGCTGCGGTCAGAATAATTTAACATCCAGATGTGCGGAAGCTTGAGGGAAATCGATGCAGACGATGGCTCCCCAGCAGGTGATGAGCATGCTGTCGTAATGCAGTGAGGATGGAGGGGGATTAATATTTAACAGTGATCTGGACCCAACAGATGGCCGCTGATAAAAACGTTGAGGAGTGTGAGGATGAATTTCCATCAAGGCCAGGTAACCGCAGCAAACAAGTAATATGGTCATCAAACAAAGTTTAATTAGGAGGAGACGATGATAGCATCTTTTTGTAACACTCTATATTAAAGCCTGCAAATGACTGTGTCAGTATTTATTGTGTAAAGGAGATCAATTAAATACTTTTGGGCACTCATATATGAGTATGTGGATGAACACAAAAGGTTGGGGAATAAATTGTCTGAACAGTTTTCTATATAAGAAGGATTTAAATGAATTACACTGTAAACGATTACCAAATGAATGCAATTTTTTTCTTAACGAAGATGAAGAGCTGCACATAGTTTGGTTCCTTTTAAAAAAACAGTTGTTCTAAAAGGGCATATGAACTATGTCTGATTCCTATTCCTGCCTTATAATTATTCAACATGTGCTAGGTGATTTTGAAAAGTACTTGCAGTATGATTTAGTTAAGGTCTCTTAAAGTGAGTGCTGTTTCTTCTCCTTTACTTGGACCTATACAGCAGGTGTCCAGTGGACAGGATTAGATTGCATTAGTGATCAGATTACAAGCACGTAATCAGAATCATCTGTTAAGTGTCCCTGAATGACAGCACACATAAACATGAATCTATGAAAGGAGCGATTGTAATTTTTTTTTCTGTGTGTGTGTGTTTACTTCCTCGTGCTACGTACTGTGGGGACGTCCGTGGTGCTCTGCTGACCTTCAGCATGAAATGAAAAGTGTCTGATGCCTCTGGTGTGTTTGGAGGGGCTTTCTCTTTTCCGAAGATGGACAGCCATGCATTATTGATTACAAAACACTCCTGCAATGCTATTTCATCTTTCAGGCACAGCTGACTGTGAATGGGGCTTCATTTTAGAGCGCTTCAGATTTAGTTTGCATTGATGTGTGCACCTTTTTATGATTGGCTCCATGGTTCTGTTTGTGCAACGCTCCCTCCCCAGCACCCACCCTCCCCCCATGGCTCGTACTCTCTCACCTCCTTTCCTTTCCACCCAGTGGGAGGCTAAATGGTAGATATGCAGAAACAACTCCCTTATCTTCACATCCCTCTGCGCAGCACGCTGCCAGAGAATTGCACAAGACAAAAGACAAAGGTAGGCAGGGGCAAACCTACATGGAACAATGGGAGGGTGAAATACAATCTAATGGTTATCACACCAACTCTGTCACCTCTTGCAGAATTTATTTGACTTTATTTTAAGCTTCACATCTGCACACTTGATGTGCATATAAAAATGGAATAGTAGTAAATGTTTATACAGGGCATATTGCAACGTATGTGTGTATGTTCTATGTTCACACCTTTCTGCCAACATTTCATTTGTCCCTATATTCTAATGGCATAAATATTGTCTTCTAATTTCCCTGTCTCACTATGCTCTGCTTGTGTTGTTTTGCACAACCTGCATGCTGTTACCGATATCTCATTGTAATTCATATTAATTCTAGTGTGTCAATTACTGACTGTGAGATGTTAAATATTCATTTGCTCACTTCTTATTTATATTCTATATTTTTTCTCTCTCCTCTTTTGTCGCTGCAACATTTCATATTTTATACGAATGAGGGTCACTGTGTTGTGTACGTGAATAATGTCTTGAATTTTCATACACAAGCAAAAAAAAAAATCCTTTTTCCCTGCACAAGAGCTACTAAAAGCAGAGACCCAGCAGAGCAGAGAGTGTTGCTGAGCATGGCCTTACCTCCCCGGTCCCCCGTCGAGGGTGGTCACAGGGGAGGACGCCCATGGCGACCATGGCTGTCAGATGCTGTTTCCATGATGCCGAAGAATGATTGGTTTCATGGATCTGGACAGTGCTCTCTGACAGCGCAGGGGGATGCTCTGCCACACCTGGGAGAAGAAACAGTGGCAGGATGTGAAATGTTAGCAAACAAGGTCACTCTAAGGGTCATTTCAAGACCCGTCACCCGTCTCCCCCGCCGTCGAGGAATTTACAGCCTCGTGCCACGTATGGAGAATATTGTGCCTGAATTTATCCTTTGTCTGAGACAGGAGGCTGACTTAGGCTTTGTCTGCTTCTGCGTGAGGTTTTGGTGAATCCGCAGACAACAATGTCTTGGCTTGAAAAAGGAAACATACAAGCCAAAATCAGTGAAGACACCCTTTCGGTGGTGTTTCAGTGAAGGACCTGATGTCATTAAATTGCAATTGAAGCCGCTTCTGATTGCATGGGAGTTTTTTTTTTTTTCACAAGACACCTCATCTGCAAAGTGCTGCAAACAAGCACCGCATTTTCAAGTCTGACTCATGTCTAGCCGAGTCTGTGGAAAAGCGCAGCCAGTATCATTGATGTCAGTGTTGTTGCTGAGGCTTGTTAGCATGAATGACAAGGCTACAGATGTGACTCAACAACGGCAGCTCCCTCACTTTCTCCCTCGCTCTCTCTCTCTCAGCATGTTTTTCATAACGTGAGTTTAGCATGTCTCCCAGAGAGGTGGGCTCCTTCCTGACAATCCCACTCCCAGAGCCCATGACAATTTTAATGATTGATCACCCTCCTCTTGACTGCGGTGTGAGGGAAGAGAGCAGACCACAGAGCAAAAACAAAAAAAAGAAATGAAGGAAAGAAAGAAAGAGAGGGAGGAAAGAGGGGCGTGGACAATCCCACAAGGTCAGAGTGATGTCCAGTCTTTTGTTTTCAGCGGTGAGATCAGTGGCCTGTGCAGCCGCGAGGGGACAGGCAGAGTATCTGGCGGCCTGGCAGGAACAGATGTTCTTACACAATGAACATGCACTTGGCTGGTTGCTTATTCACTGAAAGTCAAGGGGCCGACTTCCCCTTTTTTGGAAACAAAGAAAAATAAAGCAAAGAGTCACAGCTTTCCACCTGTAGGCCTGCGTGGGGGACGAATGTTGCTGAGGTAATCAGGCTCACATACAGCATGATTTACGTCCTGCTAAAGATACATCCATACAGCACATGAGCAGCTATTTATGGGCATGATAATATGTTAATGTTGCACATAATCCTAGTGTGCGTTTGCGCAGGATTTTTCTATTTTTTTCAAGAGGTCAGAAACTCAACACTCTTTTACTGCCTTTTTAAATAAAACATCAGGACTGGGTGGCCCTATTTTCTTTGCTTAGTGCTTAGTGCTGCTAAGTTCTTCTCTCTTTTATTCAAAACTGGATATAATGTGTCAAGGGATCCCTCTCCCCTTTTCATGTCAATTATCTACACACTCACCAAACAATAACAGCTGTTGAAATTAATGCAAAAGTGACATGGAAAATATTTTTTTCCCAATGCAACCATGTGTACATTCATAATAGTGAGAACACTAACTTGTGGTGCATCAGATGGAAATACAATTCCACGAGTTTTCCATTACCTCCTCATATGTCATGCTGTCAGTTTGTAATGTTGTCCCAAGGAGACAAACATTAACATGACTTCACAGACTTTTTTGGTCTTAAGACACACATTTAAAAAGTCTTGATATTCCACAAGCGGCATGACCAGATGGTACCCTGAGGGATTCATTTATATTCAGTCACCATGATATCAGTTAAGCAACACAAATAAATACAGTGTTTATGTTATATCTAAACTCTCTGGCTCTTTCTTTATTTTAACACACAGCTCTGCCCCCAGTAGTCTGTGTTCCATATATAGGGGGCCTTTTTGTGTCAATTGAAAACATCAGTTCTCCTGAGTTCCTGTCATTGTCAGTGCATGAAAGAGATGTTATCAATACCTACACCGGCTCATAAACACCCGAGCACAAGCATTTAAAATGAGAAAACCACACTGTGAGCGTTTCTGCGTGGGTGTGTGAGCTGCCTTTCGGTGGGAATGTAAGGTCACTTTAAAGTGTTAGGCAGGATATCCACCACATGAGTATAACAATTTGCCAGGAGCGGTCAACTCATTCGAGTCCAAATGAGATTTGAGTGAAACGCACAGTCTTTCAGGTGATCGAGACCAGGGACACAGCCCTAAACGGGGGACCGTCAGCACAGTCAGCTCATTGGGATCTCCAGGATTATTGGCCCATAAATGACCAAAGCCATTCATAACTCATTGCCTCCCTCTGCTGGTGTTAATGGACAGTAAAGACGTTTTACAACGCGCCTCGTACCCCCTTGAAAAAAATCAATATCATATCGTCCCTGGCACTCGGTTGTGAGTGCAAAACTAACATATCACACTTTATGATGTCTTTATGTCTGACACTGCGAGGAGGCTTAAACTATGTCACGGGTGAGTTTATAGTCAGCTTATCAGACAGTATTTTATGGTATTTTTTATTTCCTATGGTATCAGTAATATTACAGTAATATCTCTACAGGTGCTTTACGTGTCAGTGGCAATCAATACTGACTTTCATACACTTTCTGTGTTTTCTCTCTTAAAGTAGCACCTGAACCTCCCAGTGATGTTCCTCTTGGGGATTATGTGTAATTACAGAGTTAATAAGATTAATGTAATTACTATATTATTGTTATAAGATTCTTATTTTTACTATAGAGAATCCTTAAGTTTTGCCTTGACATTTGTAATATCTCTCTCTTTCCTCAAAGGTTGTTAAAGACAAGGACTCCTATGGATGTGTATGGCCTTGATAATGTGTAAAGAGCATTATAAACAAGACTAATAGGATCAAACGGTTTGAATCACTACTCCTCCATCCTCACTTTTTTATGATGTTCCCTTTTTTTTTAATACAATCGCCGACTGACTGCTCCAGGACTGCAGGGTATAATTTAACAGTTGGCCTCTATTAATTGCATTGTTTACACTTTGACAGATGTCAGACAGAGCAGGTAACAATGCAGTACCCACCTGTAAGACTTTATTATTTCAGCTATCAATGTGCTGTAGTGATGCATATTTCCAAATATTTTGCTAATTGTTAAAAGTTATATTGCAACAAACCAGCAAACACACAATGAAGTTATTTGGGGCTCTTGACAGTCTACAACAATAGATTTAGCTCTAACTAATTTACTTATCACATTTCATCATATATATCATCATGTTCTATATCATATTTTATTAAATAGTTTATTTATTAAATTTATTTCATTTTATTTTATTGCTTGTGTGTTTTTTGCTCTCTAAATATTTTTTAGCATTGTTGCAGGGAGCCCGTGACTCCAGAAATGATTTACTCCAATTTATTGTTAAGCACATGACAATAAAGTTTTGCGTCTTGAATAGTTACTTATGTTTCTAACATATATTGTAAGGCTGCAGCCACGTCATTTGAGAAATAGAGACCACCTACACCGGCCTCGTACACATACCTTCATATAATTATAAACATTTAATTAATTGGTTATTCCTCGTTATTGAGCAACTCCCTCGCCTGCTGTTTCCCCGCGTACCTGGGGCTGCACGTACAGCGAAGCGGACGGTAGATGTCTCCCTACTCCGTGCAGCTGCGCCTCTTCTCGGGCTGCGGCGCTCGTCCGCAGATGAGCCGAGTCGCCATTTTGAAAAGCAGGTCGTTCACAGCACACCCGCCCCGAGTACTGGAACTATGCCGCGGGGCCGGCCTCGCAAACTGAGAGTTAAAAGCAGCGACGAGACAGGTAACAAGCACCAAAACGCAACGAATAAAAAATACAGACCGTGGGCTGTCCAAATAAGCCGCTATTATTTGGGCAAACCCCTCTGTATCTTTTATAATAACACTTCAATGTGGTGTATATAGTCCCCGGATATAGTATTGCGGGTGGGCTTTGCTTTGTGCGGCGAAGGAGTGATTGAGGCGGAATGATATTAATAACATCTCGGTGCCTCTTCTTATTGGCTTCCAGTCTAAATTGGTGTCCGTGAGGAGAAGAGCCGCGATGCAGCATCCCTTTCGTCAACCTGCAGCACTTTATCCACTAAATCTTTTCTTTATTACTAATTCGTCGTTAGCTCGTTGTTGCTAACTAGCCCCTTTCTGCTACCATTAGCTCCGAGGCTAACGCGACAGAGCGCTGCTCATTGTTTTTGTGATGTTGCGAGTCCGTCCAGGTGCTGATGGACCAGCGGTGTGAGCGTGTGTGTGTGTGTGCGTGCGTGTGTGTGGATGTGTGGTCAGGGCAAGCGGGCACATACACTAAATGAACAGGTGTTTATATGATTTTTTTTCTCTCTGTGTGTGTTATCTCCATGCATGCAGTGTGCTAGCATGTTGTTGTCATAACAGGCGCTCAGTGTTTATCATGACACGGTCGTAAACTTAAACGGTTCTCGGAGCCGCAGCTGGTTACTGTTCCTCCACCAAACAGGCTCGTATTTTAGTTTTTTTTTTAGACATTAAACACTTCAAAACACATGTCCTGTAAACCGGTCACTGACTGTCCGAGCAGTGTGTGTGTGTGTGTGTGTGTGTGTGACAGCCAGGGTGGGCGTGTGGGAGCAAACTGTTGAACACCAACATCACGTTCACACACATCATGAATAAATCCTCCTTCCTCCACACAAGACTGGGACTACACAAGTGCTTTAAGACAAAATGATAAACCCGTATCCCTCGTTTTTATTATTTATAAATAAAGTGAAACTTTATTTTACCGGAATTTTTTACCCTCATCATGTACACATACAACAGTGAAGATTGTTATTTTAGTCAGTATGTCTGGCTAAAGCTAATGTTCATCTTGACAAGGAAATACAACCACTTGAGGATTATCACTGTGTATTTGGAATATTTTTATAGTTGAATTTGAAAGTACTGGAGCTGTTTTTCTGTACTGTAGAAATACAAGTGACTCAATTCAGACTTGTTGTCCTTGTGATACTTAGATAACAGCTCATACACTGTTGTCTTGTACAGTTAATACATTATATGGATGCCAGGAAGGATAGTTGCCAAGGCAACAGATAATGATAACAAATAAGAGGGATCCCAGTCATGGCAGTACCTCCGAAAGTGATGAAATAAAAAACCATCCCATGTCAGAACAGATTTTCTTTGGGATGGATGTGCTGAAACTATCATAGTCCACTTCATTCTCAATCTCCTTTAAGTGTCTTCACCCCGCTGAGAAAAACACTGAAGTCATATGGATGCTTAGTCATAAAGTGTGTTTAACGTAATATGCCACCACACCATCATCTACCATCACTTTGAAATTCCCAAGAGAAGACTCTTACATAAGATGGAGTGTAAATAAAAATACTCTTAGGATGCAGATCTGTGGTTTTAGGCTGTTTGAAGCATAAAGCCACTAGAGACGACACCTGCTGTGTAATTGAAGAGGCTGAAATGCACTGTATCATATCCACTTCAGCTATTCATGCCGGGAAAATATGCCCTGAACAGAATTCGATATAGGAGACGCTGAAGTGTTCTCATCCTGTGCTTCTCATCAGACGCAGATGAAAGTAAGACGGAAAACTTCAGCGATGGAGAGCTCAAGGACAAGAAGTGCACGATATGCTCCCAGATCTTTACCACTGAGAGCCAGCTGCAGAAGCATCTCCGCGAGCACGAGATCAACGACAAGGTGAGCTCAGCGTGCTAAGGGTCGGCACTCA
>JAOXYL010000043.1:19489597-19502912 GCA_028564955.1 Terapon puta
CCAGGCTAAACTAGGATGGAGAAAACAGCTCCATCCTAATTTAGCCTGGACTTCGCTCTCTAACGGCGCTCCGTCACCGTGGTCACTTCCTCCTTGTCCCAAACTGTGGTTGCCAGGTCGAGGGAGTTGTGCAGATCAAAGTCCTCCCATGTCCATGTTTTGACAGATAATGAATTCTCCAGTGTGTGTGTGTGTGCGTGTGTGTGTGTGCCTGTGTGTGCGCGAGCGTGCGTCCTTTTTGTATGGTTTGTTAACAGAGCTCATTAATGGGTGGAGTGGTAGTGGTGGGAGTAGCTCCTAGTCAGTGATTGCTTCCAATAATGTTGCTGCAGTCTGGGCTGGGTCAGCTTTCAGGCAACCTGATTGTGAAGCAGCACAATGGTGTCCATCACTGGAGGTGCTGTGGGTCCCCCATCAGTGGATGTGCCTCAGTGTCTGGTGCTGGTGTGTTTTTAAAGCCTTAAAATATGAAAGGGGCTTTGTGCTGGGACGCCCAGGCTCCACACTAATTTGGTCGACTCCTGCCAGTTCCAGCTGAAAGATGAATTGACCTGGATTTTTGCCACAGCTATAGCTATAAATTTGAGATAAAAAAATCTAAAAAACTTTTTTTTCTTGCCATGGTAGTCTAATGTTTTATTTGCTGATATGATATATAATAATTCTCTAATGACCAATTACCTGCAAAGCTCATGAAACTCCCATCAGCCTCAGTTGTACTAACAATAATCGCATCAGTGCAGGTGAGCAAAAAGTAGCATGCTAATATGCTGAACTAATATCATGAACATTGTAAACAATATACCTGCGAAACATTTGCATATTAGCATTGTTACTGTGCATCATTCGTTTTTGCATTTAGCTCAAAGCATCCAGCTGGAGAGGGCCACTAAGGCAGCAGCAGCCTGTTATTGTAAAGATCAATGTCTTCACACGTCACCCTTCCTTCCTCACTGTAATCACTGTGTCCTGATCAGGTTTTTACGTGAATCTATTCCAAGTGATTAGTTCCCAGCATCCATCGAGGTTACAAATAATGATCTTAGAACAACACTTAGCTAAACAAGCACTGCATCCTTTTTGGCCCATTGTTATCTTGGTTTGGCTGATGTAGAGTCACAGACTATCCAGAATCCGACTGAAGGCGGCTAAGACAGGAAAGTTTGTGTTAAAGTTTAAAGTAGTTTTGTATTGAAGCTACAATCTCAGACTGAGCATGTGGCCAGCAGTATTTGCAGTGTTGCAGTATTATAACCCGAGTGGCAACCTTCCCGGAAAAAAAATCACATGTGGCTCTCATCAGTCGGTAGGATCGAGACGAGAGTAGACTTTGCTTAAAAAATTGAACAAATACAGCCTCCAGGTCCCTTTGCCTCTCTCTCTGCTGCGCTCTAGCTCACCTACAAAGCCTTTGCCTCTGTCTTATTCTTTCTTTTCAGCTTGTTTTTCTTCGCAGCTCTTTTTCTGTTGTCGACAAAGGAGGGATGTGCAGTTTTCTCATTGCATGGTTGTTCTGTAGTCGTTTGTCCTCCGTCGCTGAAGGTACAGCCCTTGACGAGTTCACACACGCGCAGAGGAGACTTTATCTACACTCCCCCTATTCTGATTGGTTGTGTAGATTCAGGTGTGGTGGGTTCTTGTGGAATATTGTCACTATCTATCACATGTACTGTCCTCAGGATGTAGTGACAGTTTCAGATAAACATCTGATTGTAGCAGTTTCTCAAAAGTCTTTTTCCGATTGATCTTTTGTAACACACTAAAGTGATGATGATGTACTTAGCTAGTTCTTTTGTGGATGACATGCACAAACCCTCTTCACCACAGCCTTTAATCTTGGATATAATTTGAGCTGCTTGTGAGCCCGCTTGATTTTTTTTTTTTTTTTTACAAATAACATTTTTCTTTTGTAAATTGGCAGTGTGTAAAAGTCAACCACATAAACTCCACATTATCACAGGGCAGTAAATAGAAAAGGATAGGATTCTTATACTTTTTATATTAAAATTACATGCAAGTAAAAATCCATCAGGCAACGTGGGGAAAAATAAAGCTCAGAGAACTCATCTACAATCTGTGGTTAAGACTCCCCTTTCGAGAAGTAAACTGAAAAATCAGTCGGCATTGTCTTGCCAAGCTTAAACCTTTAATCATATACTATAAAAGACAGTATTTCTCACGGGTCATGATACCGAAATTCACAATTACTTCATAATTATCTGTACATATGTAATTAACATAAATTGACTTCTTGCTGACTTATTTATACCTCTGAAAAAGAAACACTGGCAACGAGTTCAACTGTACAAACACATCCACGCTTCATTTTTGTTTCTACAGTGTGGGCGTTTTAATGGTGTTTCTTTTTGAATTAATTGAGTCTGAATAAAAAGCCTCACACTTCATTCACTCCGATGAACAGCCAAACTGTATTAATGCTTTTGAGTATACGTTTGATGTTTCTGGCACATCCATTGCGTTCCTGTCCAGGTATAAAGATTTTCTGCCAGAGGTTCACCTTTTCTTCCACGTTGTCTTTATCTTTTTAACAAAATTATGAATGAATATTTGAACGAAGCGAACTATGTTTTTTCCTCAGTTGCTCTCATAATTGTATATTTCATGCTAAAAGCCTGCAGTGAGGACAGTTGATTGAATTACTCCTGGAAAGCCAAACAGCAGGACCATTTGAATAATGCATCTCATTTTCACAAGTGTTCTTCAGCTTTCCTGTTCCAGATAGAGTTCGTCCTTATGACTGACTGACTTTATGAATAAATTATGGTCAGGCATTATTTGCAATAGATTTCATGAACAGGTGCTGACGCGGGAGTCAGGAGAGTAAAATCAACAACATTAAGTCTAATTAAGTGTTTGGTCATGTGGTGTGTAGCCATGCTGGGACCGTAACACATCAGATTCAGGCGCGAAAGCTCAGGTTTCAGCTGGACAATTTAAGCCTACAAAGGCAAGACAAACAATCAAGCTGGTGTTACTTTTTTATCTTTATGACAGGGCGGTATGGACATTTATATTGCACAAAACTCATAAAAGCTCCACTAGAATTTATTGCATCTGAATATGAATTTCATAAGAATCACAAATCATTACACACAGCGTGTTAAAAAAGGATGTACAATGTATAAAGTTTGAGTGTGATGCAAGTACAATCAATATGTTAATACAGTTGTGATTCTATTAGAGGCAGATCCTAATTACTATTGATTTATTAGTGGTTAACAACAAAGGAATTCATTACCAGTACCAAGAGTGTGGGCTTGGATTTTTAAACCTCTCAAGCAAGTACGCCTCAACTGACTTCAATTACTTCTTGTAAAACAACACACTCTCCAAACCCTTTCAGCGCTTCAGATTTAATGGACACCTCAACTGACTTCAACCACTTGTAGTTAATTCACCTCAACAGACTCTTCAAACCCCCTCACTGCTTCAAACTGAACAAAACTTCAGCTCCAACTCCCATGCTGTAGCTTTTTTTAAAAAATTGTTCTGCACTCTTTCAATATGAACAGACAAATTGTATTTTCTAGGCGGTTAACAATAAACTAATGCAATAGCTCTGCCAAAACACTTGGCTTGGGAATTAAGTTTCTAAAGAAAAATGTTTTATCCTCCACCCCAAACATGTTTCTTCTCCCTTAACTTATGACCCCACCAAATTATTGCTTTTATTATCCTGAAGAAAAATAATGAATTTCAGCTTTTTTCCCGCCAATGTAAATACTTTATCTGAAAAATTTCCCTTTCTGTATTAACCACTAAATATATTCCATCAGAATCAGTTAAATTGACCAAGTACCTGTGCACAAGAATATGACTCAGTTCTTTTTTTCATTGCCCTGAATGGACTAACACCAAAATAGATAAAATAGATATAACAGCTTAAAACAAGGACAGCAGAGTAGAACAGATAAAAACTAGGCGTATATACATGTATATGTATTCTGTGTACATACAGTGTATATATGAGTTAATGTGAATGATAAAATAAATACAACATATGCAGCATTTGGGAGTTATATTGACATAAACGGCACATGTTGATACGTACATGTTAAGAAACGGTGGTCTTCAGCCTCACTGGCACAATAATGACATCAGAACATGACATAGAAAAACCTTTCTCCTGTCCTCGCTCACAATCCTCCTCACTGCTTCGGCTCCATACACTGTATTCCCCGTCTTGATCTTTTTCTCACTGTCGCCACCTCTGATTCACACACTTCACCTCCTCGTCGCACGGCACCTATCCCACCTCTCTCCCTTATCTCGCGCCTCGTGATTGCCACTACAGTGACAGCACACATCTTGGCCCCCACGAGGGATGACTCTGCTCCCCATATGTTTCTACATCAGGACGCGCTCATCCTCAACCCAGGTGCCACACACTCATCATCGGGGCGGTTTTAACACCTTTGTGGGGTTCTTCTGTCCGTCCTCGTGCTCTCAAAAACATCCTCCAAACGCATCTTTTCTGGTGACTCAACCGCCTCTCTTCGCAAACTTTCTCCACTTCCTGTAAACAATCTCACCGACACTAACTCTCCACTTCAGCTGTGCTTTGTCCACCCCACACACAGAAAAACAATCAACTTCCAACAATCAACCCTCTTACATTTCTAATCAGCTCCTGACTCTCCTTTCAGCATCACTTTCCACCCACGACTCGGTGTCATTTCAGTGATGGATGCCTCCCTAATGATGTAATTTTCAAGCTGTTTTTCTCTCTCATACTTCAGCAAGATAAGATATGCTATACACACTGTATTGTACATCGAAACTAGAAAAGTCTTACCAAACCCAATCCCCCATCCCTCTAACGACTCTGGATGTCCTGCGTGTTTAGTTTACATAATAATATGATAAATCACGATACCCACAAGAGAGCAGTTCCTTACTCCTATAGATGTTAGTATAGGTCATAATTAATGACTCCCAAAGGGGTGGAAGCACTCGGGATGTATACCTATAAATGAAAGTGCACACTCTTGAGCAGGTCTGGGGGAATTTGTCTTTGACTCACCAAAAAGCTTGTAATGATCTGCTGGACTATTATTAAACAAAACAAATAGTAAAAAAAAATCCAATATATTTGTATAACCTATATGGCCAGTGGCAAAGAGAAAATAGCAAAGTTTGTGTCTGGCACATATTATTTACAACTTCAGCTACAACATGATGTTTTTCATTATATATTAACTATTACACTTGATGGTCATCAGACTCACTGAATACTGATGAAAAACAACATCTTTTCAACTTTAAGAAGATACGATAATCTCAGATTATCACTGGCTTGTAATGGGAAGGAATTGGTATGACCTCACAGACCTTTTTAATAGATCATTTCTTTAGTGGGCAAAGCAAGGATATCGACTGAACATGCGTCTGCATCCCTGTCTGGTTCCATAAACAATTAAATAGTGTTAGACTGTGATGGGTGAAGATGATCTCATTTTCCGTTACTTTCTGAAATGCTGTATTGTCAGTGACAGGAGGACAGAACATGCACATCCAAAAGTACAGCCAGCAGCCAGGAATGACGCCTCTTGTGTTCTCCTGCAGACAAAAGGCGTACCACTGTTCCCGTGCATGGACTGCAGCTGTGCATTCAAGAAGTTGGGCAGCCTGAACGCCCACATCAGCAAGATGCACATCTCTGTGATCGAGGTGCCCTCCAGCACTCCGGTAAGAGAAAGCAACATGAGCAAAGAGGTTGTTCCACCTGATCTGCCCGGCATCTACTCTGAGCATATTCATTGTTCTGATCCTGGTGACTGAGTTTAATGGGACATACCGGAGTTCTTGCCACACAATTAGCTGCAATTTATGTCAGTATTGAAGTAAGAGAGAGAGAGAGTCAGTAAGATTCCAACGCTTCACAGGCAATGTTGATGACTTTCTGCTACATTAAAAATGTTTCTATGGAATGACTCTGTCTTACTTGGTCGACTTTCATCTCTCCTGTTTGCCTTAATTGCTTATCATTGTTAAGCAGTAAGCGGCAGTCACTCGTTCAAAAGAGATACTTTTAATGGATTTCTGAAGAGATGAATACAGGAAACCACAGATAGCCCAGCAGCAGCAGCAGCAGATAAAGAGAATGCATCTACTTCAAGTGTGTAACAGTTTCAGTCACAATTTATCATCAGGGTCATTGGGAGCTCTGTTTCACTTTATTGCCATGATACATCATTGCGTTCTTTTCCAGATATGTTCTTTTTTTTATTTTACTGTTTGTTGGTAGATAAAAATGCTGGTAAAAAAATTGGGAGCATTTTGGTACTTCTACTAAGCTTTGTGGCTAAAAAGAGCAACATTCTCCATTTTTTGTGCTGTTAAACCTTTTCCATTGTGCTTGTAATCAAATCAAGTGGACCTCGCAAACAGTCTAAAATGCAGCATAGAAGATGCTAATCTTTTCAGTAATTTCCTGCCTTTTTAACAATGACGATAGTAATGTGTTTATTATGTATTACTGGTAATTAGTAGGTGATTCATTACGAAACAACATTTCAATTTCGGTGACATTAAAATGTTACATACCACATATCCACAGACAAACTAACCCATTATATGAGTCACTTCCTGTAAGTATTTTATTATCTTTGTTGGCGTGACGCACGGTCTGTCAATGATTCCCACAGATGTAGATGATGATTAATATTTTGTTTAATAATGCCCAATGCTCCTCTAATTTCATGCTTCAGAGAGCCCCTAACAAAGCTTTCAAATTACCACCTGTCCTGATCTTGCGAACGGCCCTTTTGTCAAACTGGTCCTCGTCTTCTTTCTTCTTCCTCCTTGTTCCGTTTTCACCCACTTCCTCTCCCTCAGGAGACAGAGACGACAGGTCAGGCTCCGGGGTCATCGGAGGGCGGCGAGGGGGTGACAGATGTCATCCAGCAACTTCTAGAGCTGTCTGAACAGGTCAGCGGGGAGACAGCCCAGCCCCAACCTCCAGAGCCAGCTATCGTCATGGAAACCGCCATCAACCAAGACATCCTGCAGGTGAGCAAAGGGCATTCACTCACTGAATAAATGAGATGAATCAGACCAAAACTGAGTGGTATTCAGGGCCCCATAGACTTATCACACGCCTCAGACCTGAGGATTTGATTCAAATTTTAATCTTAAAGCAAGACTTTGAGGGGTGCACTAATTTAACTCCAGTCACTCAGTGTGACATGTACTTTTAAAGATGTCAGCTCCAAAGAATTGGTTGAGTCATTTATGCGGAAATGATTTAGATGGAAGATCCAAGGATCCGCTGTGGGAATAAACAGAGTGAAAAGATGAAATGTTTTCGATAAACTCGCCAAAAGAATTCCTTCAAAATAATGTCTGAGCCAAATATAAACACGGTGTCAAGTTGTTCTTCCAATAATGAATGTTTTTTTTTTTTCAGAGAAGGGGAAGCATGAACCATTCAGGGGAAAGAAGGCAGAATAATAAAGAATTTGTACCAGGATGTTTGAAAGATTAGTTAGTTAATGGACAGGTGAATTGAGCCTCTGCTCCCCAACACAAAAGGATGTGATTATCACTGAGCTTTTGACCAGGGTTTCTGTTTTTTTCTATATTGGATCTATAATCTATACTAACAAATCATTAGATGATGAAATGTAGTATTTCTGTAAGAATTGTTTAAACACTCTATCATAAGATTTGACTGCCTTTTCCTGAGCTGCAGATGAATGTATATGAAGGCATATTTACTGTGAAATGTCAGATTTTACTGACATGCTGTGGTATCTGTTTCTGTAGCAAGCTTTGGAGAACAGCGGGCTGAGCGTGGTCCAGCCGCAGGGCGACGCCGCACCAAGAGAGCCACAGAACCAGACCACGGAGAGCGCTGCTGTAGTGAGCAAGAAAGTCCAAGGTCCTGACAAACCGATCAGGGAGAAGAAAAGGAGCATTTTCAAGAAACCTATACAAATGCCAGGTAGTGTGGATGTTACAGAGCAATCACACCAGCGTTGTATCACAATGACAAAACCATCGGATGAGGTTTGGAGGTGCATTCTAGCAAAACTATCGATAAACTTTACTTCCCTGTGTGGGAAAAGATCGCTCAGTAAATCACGATTAATCTCCCCTTTATAATAAATGTAACTGACTAATCGGTTAAGTTGTTTGCTAAGTAAAAACATAAAACATCTGCAGCTTGAAAAACATTTAAAAGCCTGTCTCATCTATGTCTATATAATTATCAAATGTCTCTGTTTACTGGCTGCCGTTCAAAGAAAATCTGACATTTCATTTTTCAAACTGGGTGATGAATGATGAACAAAAACGAAAGACGAATTAATAATGAAAACAGCTTCCAGCTGCAGCGCCAAGCCATCGGCTGACGGGCAACACTGGATAGCTGCTTCACTCTGTCTTCCTTTCCAGGCTCCATCAGGGAGGAGAATGGCGTTCGCTGGCATGGCTGCCCTTACTGCTCCAAGGAGTTCAAGAAGCCCAGTGATCTTGTCCGCCACATCCGCATCCACACGCACGAGAAGCCTTTCAAGTGCAAACAGTGCTTCAGAGCTTTTGCTGTCAAGAGCACCCTCACAGCACATATGAAAACACACACGGGGATCAAGGCCTTTGAGTGTCACTGCTGTCTGAAGTGCTTCTCCACTTCTGGCAGCATGAAGGTACACATGCGTCTGCATACAGGTGAGAAGCAGGTCCACTTCATGAAACGGTTACATTTAAAGCCAAAGTAAATAGTTTGAATGCACTTTATTTTCACTTTATTGGTTTATTCCTCGTGGCACAACACACACACCTGTTGAACAGTCAACTGTATGCCAACATAAATATGTGTGTATAAGTTAGAGAACACACAACAAAATGTTTACTGACAGCCTCTTATCGTTCAGTATTCAGCTATATCTTACTATAAATTATACCGCAAATGACAAAAGCTGGACCTGTGTAAATATAATGGTGCTGCTACAGCGAAAGTCCTCATTTGCAGTCGTGTGTTTGCAATCATTTTGTTTCTGCTTCTTCTTTGAGAGATTACCTTAAAGAGTCGTCTCCTGGACATGAAATGTCATCGTTAGTGTGAATTCAAAACTGTAACAGTTTAATTATTATGTGCAATTGTGCATTAGTTTTTGTCTCTCTAATTGCTATGTAATGGCACTGTTTTTGTCAGGTGTTTACTTTGGTCTGGTAATGTGTTAGCTCTAAGCTAAGGCTTTGATAAATATGTTCTCAGCTGTATTTCTCACCGAGGCGTTGTACTTTTACAGTTTCATTGTCACTTTTTCTTGTACTGTAATTTCGTTTAATAGAAATATCTATTGTTTCCTGCTAAGTGAAAGGCTTTGTAACCTTTTTGTAGACAAAAATTAAATAAAATTATATGAGCCTGCTTACATTTTTGGTTCATGTGTGGGTTTTATATTATTTAAGGTTGGCTTAGGGATAGTAAAGTCTTAAACTTTTATAGTGTTTTTCTGGATTGAAGTACATGTGTCAAAATCAGTCTAATTCTCTAAATACTAATTCTCCAAAAGCACTCTTTTTTTTCCTCCATTTTTTTTTCTAGGTGTACGTCCTTTCCCCTGCCCTCACTGTGACAAGATCTTTCGTACATCAGGACACAGGAAAACACACATTGCTTCTCACTTCAAAAGCTTACAACAGAGGAAGCAAAAGTTCCCCCGAAAAGCCAATAAAGCCAAAGTATCCAAGAGTAACCTACCTCTTCCTGACATCCCGCTTCAGGAACCCATCCTCATCACTGACTTCGGTAAGAATACATCATTTTCCACAAGTGCATTTCATTGTTCACTTGGATTTAAGCTGATGTTTCTTCACGTATACCGTGCACAAAATGTGTCTTGTTCACCTGGTGTTTAACAGGCCTCATCCCATCTGGGAACCCCCGCTTGACTTTCCAACAATACCTGGAGGTGGTGGACAATGACCGACCGTACAAGTGCCAGTTTTGTAGCAAGGCCTACAAGAAATCAAGCCATCTGAAGCAGCATGTCAGGTAAAGCTTCATAATTCACTGCATGTCCAGTACGTAATGTAGTTTCAGCAGTATACCCAACAGGGCCAATATAAGTACTTTTCTATTAATCCACTGATATTAAATCAGTTTTCCTCATATTGAAGTGTCACTTTCATGCCAAAATATAACAAAAATTACATATGATTTATTCTGCACCACATTTGAAATGTGACTGGGTGGAAAACAACACTGAAAACAAATTCCTTCCTATTTGAAGCCCCTTGAATTAGCATCACCATCAAAAACTATGTGTGTATAGAATTTGTATAAAGATCTAATTCAAAGTAGCACATTGAATGCATTTATAGAGCTCATGTTTTCCAAAGGGTGTAAAGCTTTCGACTTTGAAGAGTCAATAATGTTTCATCCTGCACCACCCCTTCATTAAAGATATCGACTGGCAAGATTGCCAAGAATTTTAAAGTTTATCAAAAAAAATAAAAGAATTGAATGCTGTGTTTGTGGATAATTTGACATAGCGTAGACATATTTACGGAGAACAAAGGGGGCCAAGGATGGAGCCTTGGGGCTCATCACATGTCTGTGGACACAGCGGGCCATCACCAGTAACTACTGGTTTTGCATGACAAGTTTAACTTGTGGTGTCTGACATGAAAAAGATTCAGCCGTACCGCAAGGTGATTGATGGTGTGTCCAATCTAATATAAAACGTAACCTAGATAGTAATGATAGAGGAGCAGAGGGAATAGAGTTCAGTTTGGTAAGTTTACTTTATCTTAAGACTTAAGCTCATCGACAGGCAGACAGCAGTTGGAGGGAGGGTGGGGGAGCGGAGCAAGAGGAGACATATTGACAGAGTTGATGTATTTGGTGTGTTAAGAGAGTGCCAGAGTGTGATGCGAGAGTGGAGAGACTGAGGAGAAAGAGTAGAGTAGTTAGGAAGTGAGGCTCAGCATTTGTCAGGCCCTATACCCTCAGTTTCCATATTATTCCTCATCTAATACAATAACCCCTGAGAGATGTTGGAACTTGATATCACTGGCTTGTTTTAATACCTGACATAAATGAATGGTACGCAGGCTTTGTTAAATTACCTTTAAAATGCCCTTGTCAATCCTGCATATAATGGGGGCACTGACACAGCACTAAGAATGATAAGTAGCTTCAGTATCGCTCAGCTGCTGTGATCTATGTGTCCTTTGTTAAACTTTGTCACATTTGCATTGTGACAGACTTTTTTACATTTATCTTCTTAGTATTGAGATGTTAATCTTGATAACGGCACCTTTAGATTGTCGCACTTCTGCATTCAGTTTGCTTGAGTCACTGATGAAGCTGCAAAGGCAAAACCTGTTTCATTTAAACTGCCCAAGTAATAGATGCATCTATTTAATGGTATGCTTTGAGTATAAGTACAAATATTACCACCTTTTAAGTCCTTCAGTTCAAAATATCAACATTAGCCCTTAAAATATTTGACAAAACAGCTTTTTAACAACATGCCACTGCTGTGTAGCCATAACTATTGAGTAGCTGCAGCTTTTTGCCAGGCAAGCTCAGTTTTGCCATCCTTTCATCACACCAGGTCTCATACGGGAGAGAGGCCCTACAAGTGTGTTCAGTGCAGTCGGGGTTTCGCCTCCTCAGGAGTCCTCAAGGCCCACATCAGGACCCACTCAGGCCTAAAGGCGTACAAGTGCCTGATGTGTGACACCACGTTCACCACCAGCGGCAGCCTGCGGCGCCACATGACCACTCACAGTGACCTGCGACCTTACATGTGCCCCTACTGCCAGAAGACCTTCAAGTCATCGCCCAACTGCAGGAAGCACATGAAGACACACAGGTTTGGGCTTTGTCACTGTTCGATCGTTTGTTATTTTGTGCACATTTTACACTGTAGTTCGCAGCTTGAGATACATTGTGACAAGAAAGTTGTAAACAAATGAAAAAGTATAGTAGAAATATGATAACACATTTAAATGTAAAAACCCAGATGTCTCAATCACTATTTTGAATCTAATGTTCTGCTTAACCAGGTATGAACTGGCCCAGCAGCTGCAGCCCCAGTCAACAGAGGATCCCTTAGGAGGGGGCACTGTGGCCCATGAGATGCAGGTGGAAATAGAGGGAGATTCTCTCCAGCAACCGTCAGCTGACACGGCAGAGCAGCAAAGCATGTTGGGGCTGGGCCAGACAGAGGTTGTGAATGGAAGCCAGCAAGTAACACTGGAGGCACCGCTCACTGACCAGCCCCTCGTACAGGGAGAAGGTAAGCGGGTGCAGGCCAGAGGGGTGGTTGGGGGGGCGCATCAGTGGATGGATTACTGAACAAGTCTGCCAGCTACAGGCCCCAAGCTCCTGGAAGAGATTGTTCCTTACGACATGACTGTAACATTTCTTGTTGGAAAGTCAATCAAACGTCTACAAAGAGATGCAAAACTACAAAGGGATGCAAAACGACTGAAAAAATAAATAAATATCAGAACAAGGTGCAATGCAATATGTCCATAAAAAATGTAAATTCAATGTGAAAGAAAATATAAATTCAACATAAAAATAAAATGCTAATTCAACACAAAAAGCCACACAAACGCAGAGTTTAAAAACAACCAAATTGAGACACAAAAGAACTACAAAGAGATACAAAATGGCAGCTACAAAGTCAGTCTTAATGAAAATTTCTGGATTTCTAGACAGTGTCAAACATCAGTCGAAATCTCTTAAACCACTCATGCAGCGTGATCAATTTCTCTGTGGCATAGCTAATCCCGTAATCCATCTACAAGGACGAGGACTCTGAAAATAGACTACAGCGCTGTTCTTAAGAGCCAAACAGATCTGTCTGATCTCCAAAAAATGTTTTTTTCATATCAGACTTTTTGTGGCTAGGTTTGAATTGGCTTTTCTAAGGCACCAAACTACCTCGGTTTTAAAATGCACGTCTTGTAGTTAGATTCAGTACTCTTGACCTCAGCTATCTATATTTGATGACATTTTAATAGTTTATAGACTCCAATATAGCCTGCATACAAAGGCTGTACGTTGTTAAAATTTAAAGGATGAGACAAGTCTATAAAGCAACACTTGGGGCATTAAACTTAGACCTGCTTTAACCTTGAATTTTTTCTTTTGTGTTTCCCTGTAATAAAATATTATTGTTATGGTGAATCTCAGTTTGCATACCCATATATGATATGATTTTTTTCATTTTTTCATTATTTTTTTCATTACTTAGAAGACGCTTTGGCTCTTTGGGCTCAGATACAGGCATGAACGAGATAATTAAAAACTGGAAAATCTCTCCGA
>JAOXYL010000043.1:19503012-19514620 GCA_028564955.1 Terapon puta
AGTTTTGCATCTAAGTACAAGTAGAAAAAATATGAATATGTATCTTTAATTAGTCAAGTGTATAATTCAAAATCTAATTAGAAATAGCACACACTGCCCTACCGTGGACGTGGAAACACCTCAAGTAATCAGATTAAAATACCAAGACTAGAACGATAAATGGAAATAATCTGCTGTTTATACTCACTTGAAGTCCAGAGCACTTTTATAACCATATAACTAGATGCAGAGCAGTGAGAAGGTCCTTTCCATCACTCTTTAATCTGTCTCTCTGTGATGACAGACTCCTACGTGCCGACCCAGCATGCTTTGCCACAGAATATGAGCCAGTTTGAGACGCCAGCGCTCCCCCAGCCTGCCTTTGACCAGCAAGCTCTAACACAAGGTACAAACACAAACTCTCTCTATCACTCACACAGATGTTTTTATTCTGGATGTTTTTCACAGAAACAGTTTTCCATAATGCATAAAAGTACTCTGTGGAGTATGCATAGAAGTGGAAAACCTGTGTACAATATGCTGTCTCTCGCTCATTGTGTGGCTGAAAATTCAGGTTCAGATTCAGATCACCTTTATTTGTCCCACAGTGGGGGAACTTGCAGCGCAACAGCTGCAAAAACACACAGTGAAATAGAAATAGACAGTAAGAAAATGCAAGACAAAATAAATAAGAATAATAATAAATTTAGAATATAAAGAATAAAATAAAAATCTGAATGAAATAGAAATAAAGATAAAGATAAGTTACATAAAACAGAATGCGTGTGCCTGAGAGTATACATATAAAAGTGACAAAAAGTTCGACCAAGTAGCTTATTGTTCAATTCCTGTTCAACACAGCAGTTCATTTGCTCATATCACTTTGAGTACCATCTGTGAAAATGCCTTGTATATCCCCGTCTCCAATCTTTCTCTGTCTCTGTTGTATAACTCTTAATCCAGTGTAATGCTCTCAAACATATGGTTGCTGCTTTGCTCCAACCAACTGTCTCACAAAGCTCCTGCTATGTCAACTGATTGCTGCTGGCAGCCTGAATCTCGTGGAAACAGAATGGTGGACTTTGGGAAGCAGCTGCAGGCGGCGCAGTGACAGCAAACGTCTGTCAGGCAGATCTACCTTTTCCACTGCCCCAGGAGTCACTATAACCTTTTTATCTCTCCAGAACAGACCTGGAATTTCATCATTTTAGGGATGAGGCCACATAGCCTCCAGTGTCATCAAATTTTCAAGGGCACAAAGCTCATGTGACTGAGAACTCCTGAGCAGCTAATCCTGTTTTAACCCCCTGTGTACCACTGCCATGTGCAGGTCAGCGTTATGTAGCCGTCAGTGACGCATGTTGTGATGTTGCAAATAACAAAACACTCCCCAGTGTTTCCCACATGAAACTTCGGGGATAGTTTTGTTTTATGGAGCTCACACCAATCATCTCACTCGTCTCAGAGTCTAATTTGGTAAACCGCAGCAGCTTCAGGTTCACACATGCGGGTGATGTGCTCCATTTGAGGTTCACATTCAAGGTCTGCAGCAGAATGAGTTGCTCTTCTGCTGCCACAGAATAATGAGCACCCAATCTGCTAACATTATAAATGTTAAAAGCCACAAAAATAATGGACTGTTTTCTTTTGTGGGTTACGTAGTTGTTACTTTTGTTCAGAGTTTTTTTTTCTTCTTCCAGTTCGATTTAGACTGCATACTGACACAGAATGTTTTAGTATTCTCAGCCCATAACAGAGCCCTGCGATAGATAACATTTCTGAATGTATGTGGTTTAAGTGCAAATCACTTTGGACAAAAGGGTCTTCCAAATGAATGTAAAGTAATGCAAGTCTTTCATTTTCCGAGAATAACCAACCTGAGCGGTGCCTTCTCAAACACAGCATCAACATTTTCTGGCCAGTTAAAGTTCTCTCCATCGCATCTGTTTATTAAAAGCATTTCTGCTCGCTTGAATAATGAGCAAACATTTTTTGCTTAGTGTTACGATGCAAAGCAAGCAAACAATAGTTATCTTTTGTTCATAATCTATCTAGAAAATAGCTAACAATACATCATCTGTGCTACCTACGTTTGGCAATCATTACATCAACTATTGAAACATTGCAGCTCATATATGAACAGTGTTAGGTTATGAAGACAATTAAGCAGACTCAAGGCCATTCATCATCGAGCATCTCTCCGCTGCAGGCTGTAATTCTTGCGCTGATCAGTAATTGGTGTCATCAGTCAACAGTTTCAGTGAAAGATGGGGCCATGCTCAAAGTTCAGTCGTTTAAAATCAATAACACCATCCTCCCTGCTGGCGGCCTGGGTTTCTGCCCATTATCTCACTGTGATGTGCAGAAGATGGATAAAAACAAATGTAGATTCCATATTTTCCGATGATTGTTTTCGCTGAGAGAGAGTTTTGTGCTTTTTCAAATTATCAGCTGCATTTGTGCTGAGTTGTAGATTGACTCTGGCTGTTAAAGGCTAAAGTTAGCTTTTTTTATTCCATAGTTTATAAAACTGCAGTATCGTTTCAAACATAAATCAAGCTGCAAGTGCAAACCGAAAACGGTGGAGTGATTATTCTGTTGATAACTGTATAGCCATTCCTCACAGAGCCAGTATTGCAATCAGCCACCTTTTTAAATCTAATTAATAAGTTGAGGGACTGACTGTTCTCCGTTGGATCCTTTCAGGCTTCACCATCACTGATTCGAGTTACAATCAGTCCCAGTTCTCGGCCGTCCAGCAGCTGCAGGATTCCAGCACCCTGGAGTCTCAGGCCTTGTCCTCCAGTTATCACCCTCCAAATCTGCTCCACGTTTCCAGCGCTGAGGTGGTGAGTAGTCCTGGGCCTCTGGGTGTGCCCTTAGCTCTTGCCCTCATTTAACTGGACTTCAGTCAGAGTTAGAGATTGGATTTATGCAAATGTCCTCCCACTGTAAGAATACTTTTTCATAAGGACATTTAGAAGATCATTCATTTGGTTTTTAATGTGCACCACAGACTACAGTTAAGGTTTAGATTAAATTGAGTTGATTTCATTCCCGTTTTAATTATTGAACATCATCACTGCTATTGTTTTAATTCTCCTTATTTTCTATTTATCACTTCAGTTTTATTTCCTACAACTTCCTTAAACATGATGATATTAATCATTAACTTTATGATTATTAGGGGTACCCAATTGAAATGTATGAATAAAAAAAATATTTTTGAATCAAAGCAGTGATTTGGAGACAAATCTCAATCCAACATGATTCTTGAAACTAATAATGTCCCTGTATATGCATTTCTGTCTCTTTTGAAGACGAATGGGCTTCTTCAGCAGAGCAGTCAGGACGAGCTTCAGCTGACCACAGAAACACAGGACTACCAGGACGACAGTGAAGACAACAGCAAGAGAGCCTACAGGTTTACTCCTGAGTTATTTCTTTGTGTGTGTGTGTGTGTGTGTGTATACAGTACTCCCACTGCTCACCTTTATGTCAGTGGTGGTAATTATAGTTGTTTTCCACTGGGTCTTGGTCTGCCATCTATGCACACCTGCGTTTCTTTTAAACAATTTCCGCTTTCCCTCTAGATCCACGTCAGTAGATGAACGACTTTAGTGAACTGTGATCTTCCTCAGTTTTCAGTGATAAAGTCCGGCATTTGGCTGGACCATTCAAAGACACTTGGTGACTTTCTGAGAAATGCTTCTGTTATCTTGCCTGAGAGATTTGATTTGTGCTGAAAGTGAATCTTTGCCAGTTCTGATGTTCTTTACGCTCCGCTCATTGTCCCCTCAATTCTCACTAATCATCGAGCTTCCTCATGGCTTGATGCTGCCGTAGCCACATTTCACAGCAGACGTGGTATCAGCCATGCGGTGAAAAGCACCTGGTTTTCACCAAAGCACTTGGCGGTCGGGCCAAAGGGTTCAATTTTTCTCTCATCAAACCAGAAAATCTTTTTCAACATGCTCTCAGAGCACTGTGAGAGCAGTTTGGCAAACTCCAGGTCACTCAGGAGTGGCTTCTGTCTATTCCTTCCACCATTTAGCCTGATTGCACTGCAGCACTCAGGCCTGATGAGCGGTGGCCCAAACAACCCCTTCTCCACTTTGTTGGCTTTTGCCGGTTAAATACGATCTTGGAAACTAGTGAGAGTTATTTAGTCTTATTTGGCTGAGATGAATTAGGGTGTTGTAGTGATGTCTAAACAGGGTTGAAATACTCCAGCTTAGACTGGCATTTTTTTAATTGTTTTCACAGGATTTTATCCTTAGAGACTGTTCTCTGAGGTGAACCGCAGGATGGACTTATTTTCCTTCTTGTTTGTCAGTTTGCTGACCTCATTGCAGTTTTTGTATTGTGTCTTCTGTGCTCCATAATATCCAAACAAACCCTTTCTTTAAAAGCAAATTACCAATCACAAACACTGAGCCCAGGGAAACAGGAGGTATTGTTTATAGTATTACCAGTGACGGCCTTTAATAACTTTACCTGCCTCTGTTATCAGCATCTTTCATTTGAAACTTTACCCCAAATAAAACAACACTGTTTGTCCAGGTATCGAAGGGATCTCCTCAGTGTGTTGCAATCACTTTCCATCTATATATCAGCTCTACCGACAACTTTTTAATACATTGCAGACTTTTGTGAAGGGTAGAAATAAAATGGACAAAGAGAGAAATACCCATGTTTTTATGAATTTATTTGAGTTCATTCAAGGGGTTTGACCGGAATGAAATGACTAAAATTACATGCTCTGCATTTCCCCTGGTTGGATATTTCCCCGCCAGGCAAGATGTGTCAATCTGACAAGAGGGAACCTTGGAGAGGAATAGCAAAAACTTTTGTGCTCATTATCCCACATGTAACGGTTTCATCCCTGACAGCAGCTTTATATTTATGCAGGTCTAGTGGGAGAGAACGGTAGACGTGGCTTTACTTCCAGTAAAAATTCACTGTGAACAGGAAGGTAACGCATTTACAAACATGAAGAAAACAGCAAATTGCTTAAATCTGGCCATATGAGATGAATGAGTCTCGTAATGAGTTTCTTATTTGGTGATCAGCTGGAATGAGTCAGTCCTGATTCAGCCACTTCAACTAAAGCTTCGGCCAAAAATGTGAGACAATGAAGTCAGTTATTTATAGAGCTATCTCCACCACCTTCCTTTGACAGGGCTGTAATTTTAGGTGTATAGAAAGCGTTTCAGAACATATATAATTAACTGCTACCCGTACCGTAAATAAACAACCACCCGGACCTTTATTTCACCTGCCAGCTGCTTTGGGGACCGTGGACACTTGGCTGTCACCACTAGGCTCATTATTTCCGCTGACGGTAGTTAGAGAGTCACATCACTTGGGTTTCAGTGGTGTTTGCGATGAGTCCTGTTAAAGCATGTAGTACATACTTGATAAACACACGTGGACACGCTGCGTTGCTGTGTCGAGAGTTGAGATTAAAAATAAAAAAATAAAACACAAAGAAGGTAGACGGCGTGCGTCACCGTGCAGAGCGTGTCTCTGAGGTCAGAACGTTCGGTATCCTTTTACTCTAGATAATTATAAGACTGCGTCTCCTCTTTTCAGATGCACTTGGTGTGATAAGGGCTTCAAAAAGTCGAGTCACCTGAAGCAACACGTGCGCTCCCACACCGGGGAGAAACCATACAGATGTCATCTCTGCGGGAGAGCCTTTGTTTCAGCCGGCGTGCTGAAGTCCCACCTCAACACGCACACAGGTGAGCTGGCTTTATACCAGGCGCTGAGATATCGCCACATGTCTTCCAAAATTAATTAGATTTTACAAACTCAAACGCTTCAAAGGTTATGAACACCATTAAATGCATCACAAACCATTGTGTTTAAATTGGAATATTTAAAGGATTTTATGACAAAAAATGCTATTACCTTATCTCCAAAAAGCCTGGCCGTGCATTTCATTCACACCATGAGTAGAAATGAAAAACTTTTAAATGAAACTTGTCGGCACCATAACACCACGGCTTCCCAATATCAGTCATTACTGTTTGCTATGCAGTTCAAGATTTGTGAAAGGAGTGAAGAAATAGAAAATATGCATGCTTCCCATTATGGAAATGATTTTTAAAAAGGTCATGATTTGTTCTGAAGATTAACTGAGAACAGGATTACAGCAATATAGAAAATGTCATTTATATAAGTACTTAAAAAACTATAAGTAGATGCAGAAATCATTAGTATTTAAAGGTTTGGTTTTTTTTTGCAATGTTCAAAATAGGAAAGAATCAATTTTTTTACATTAAAGAAACACTATGTAACGTTTGACTGTTTTAAATTTGTGGCTTTTAAGTTGTTCTTGAACTAAATATCTATGGTGAACTCTCCTCTAAAGTGTAGATATATAACACGCAGGCACCAAATGCAACCCTGTCTCTCTCACCAACAGGAGTGAAGCCCTTCAAGTGTAACGTTTGCGACGCTTCGTTCACCACCAACGGCAGCCTGAACCGCCACATGATAATCCACATCAAGTCTTTCAAATGCTCCATGTGTGACGAGAGCTTCAGGACCAGTCTGCTGTGTAAAAAGCATATGAAGAAGGAGCACGCTGTGGAGGATCAAAGTAAGAACTTTTCAGAGACATTCAGATGACACTTTTTTTATGCGCAGGTTCATCCAGCTTTTGTTGCATTTCTGTAGTTTGGAAGGCAAAAGTCTGAAAATGGTATCCAGAAATAAAATGAAAGTTATTTTAAAGGAAGTGAAAAACTAATATGTAGTTTATCAGCGTGCAGCGGATTAATTCGTCCTTGAAATCTGGGTTTTTAAGTAACGTACTGTGTGTGGAAATGAGCTCCTGCTGTTGAGATAAGTGAATAATTTTCCCTCACGCTTAAAATATTGGAGTTTACGCACATTTTCACGCCACGACACAGCACGATGACAGATCCCAATTCTCACAGTCATAGGTCTGGATAGTCAAGACGTTGAGGACGAGGAGGAAGAAGAGGAGGACGACGGGGACCAAAAGTCATCAAAGAGGAGGGGACTGGAAATCATCACTTTCACAGAGGAGCAGGCGGCTGAGCTGGCGAAGGATCCCGGCGAGGAGGCCTCGGTGTCGGAGCGGATCCTCGCCCAGTCGGCGGCGGAGAGGGATCGAATCAGCGAGATCAAGGACAAGGCGGTGGAACTGGAAACGGAGCCCAAGTTTGCCAACTGCTGCAACTTCTGCCCCAAGAGCTTCAAGAAACCCAGCGACCTCGTCAGGTAAGTGCCTGGAGTAACAGTCTTTTAAGACAAACACAAGGCAAAGCATGAATACATTATATACGTATGCACAGTTAAAACGCTGCTTTCTGTTTGCTTGAAGGGAACTTGTCATTTTATTCTCACAGTTGTGGCATGCTAACTTTGCATTTCTCATCACCGTTTGCATAACATCACTGTTACAGAAGACAGAATTCAAAGTCTGTTCAATCTTAAATGGTAGCAGCCTGGAATTTCTACTCATACAAAGAAGCCGTCAAGCCTTATAATCGCACACTTACACATTTACTGATAGCAAATCAAAGGTCGTCCAATTTCCCTATGCAGTTTACAGAGGCCATTATGGGTCAGACTTCTTTAATTAAAGATGGAAGTGACTGAGGTCAGTTAAAAATGCAATAGGGTCTCTATTTCCTGACCCTGTTCAGAACATTAAAAAATAGCTTTGACAGAGCAAGTGAACAGTTTTATCTGAGAGAAGAATAATTTTTAATTGGAGAAATAAATGAATGTTTATGTCCAGAAGCTGGTTTATGCTGTTAGACCTGTAGAAGCTACATCTCCTTTGAGCGTCTTCTCCGAGTGAGCCACATCTATTATTTAAGTTATTTAAGTTTTCATATTTGGTGTCGGAGCACTTTTGCTCGTGGAACAGCAGCATTGTGAACTAAAGGCATAAGGTGGAGGACTGTTCTTGCGTAATAACCAGTAAACATTGGCCAGGCTGTATGTTGTGCCGTCAGTCGTCCCTTGTACTAACGGCCTTAAATAGCATTTGTTTTCTGTATGTTTTCCCACTTCGCTCAAATACATCCGTTTGCTTCAACGTGCAGGCACATCCGGATCCATACGGGAGAGCGACCTTACAAGTGCGATGAATGCGGGAAGAGCTTCACGGTTAAATCTACCCTGGACTGCCACGTGAAGACACACACAGGTTGGTTTCATCATTGGGACTTGCTGCTGACTTAAGTCGAGGTTGAAGTTGTCTTCCTGCCAGTTTGGGGATTTCTGGAACATTGTGGTATTTGAAACAAGACAGGGGATTTGACTCAGGATCAGCCAAAAGCTTAGCCGAAAGACTGGAAACAGCCAGTCCGCCTCTGCCCAAAGGCAACAAATTCCACCCAGCAGCACCTCTGAAGACCACTAATTTGTGTTATTTTGTTTGTTGTAAAAACACATGTGGTTTTATTGGGTTTATGTGTTGAACTCCAGAAGGTTACCAAGCCAAGAAATACATAAAAATACATACAAACACATAACCACTTGTAAGATGAGATTTATTTTATGGTCAGATTGAATAAACAAGAATTAAAATGTTAATAAAAGAGCTTTAGAGGTGCTGGTAAGTGGGTTGTGTTACCTTTGGACAGTCCCGGGCTAGCTGTTTCCACTTGTTGCCGGTTTCCGGCTACAAACAAGTTGGTCTGGTCTGTCATGTTTAATTGACTGAACCGAACGTTCTCCTCATCTCTGCAGGTCAAAAGCTGTTCAGCTGTCACATGTGCAACACCTCCTTCTCTACAAAGGGCAGCTTAAAGGTGCACATGCGCCTCCACACTGGCTCCAAGCCCTTCAAGTGTCCCTTCTGTGAGCTCCGCTTCAGAACCTCAGGCCACCGTAAAACCCACATCCAGTGCCACTTCCGGCCGAGCAGCGACCGAAACAAATCCAAACGATCTGCCTCATCTGTCGGCCAGGCCGGTCAGGGTCAAGACCAGGGGACGGGGCAGACCGTGGCGTCTGGCCAGGGGCAGCAGTCGGCAGCTTCAGAGGCCCTCCAGCCTGTGGGTCTGCTGCAAACGCCCAACTCTGACCCCAGCATTTACCTGCCTGCCAACCAAGTCCTGACGGGGCAGTTTGACCAGAATCTACTGCAGCCGGGACTCGTGGGACAGGCCATCCTGCCCGCCTCCATGTCAGGTAGGGACTGTGTTTGGGTTCACATATGTACGCTGAAAGCCACACACACCAAATAGCTTCTGATCATCATGCAGAGTGATACAAGAAAATAGATTTGTGTATCTAACTTTGAGTGGTGTAGAGCAATGTGGCAAGAAGACACTGAGTCGGCTGTTAGTGTGCTGTCTTCAGAATGAAATGACCCAAGACAGTGAAACAGAGGCAGTAAAATTTACTATCCCAAAGAGTTTCTGTGCTGCGTTATGCCTGACAACATATTTTATTGGCATTTAGCACCTTACTCTGATGGTAATGTCAGGCCAATGATTAATGCGCCGAAGGGTGTAACTGAAATACTGCAGGGATCATCATTTCCAGTGTCAGTCGGCCGGTCGGTAATCAGTTGGCAACATCAACACTGTTGCTCGGTACAAGATGAATTTCACCGTAATGCCCGATGAGGCCAGTAATGGAAGGAGGGGGGTGATTTATCACCGCTCACTCTCCTCCAATCACAAGATGCCATTTGATCATTTTCAACACGAACCTGCCTTTGTGCGGTAACAAAAAATCCTCCAACGGGCCTCCAAACATTACTTAAGATGTTTGAACTTAGCGCAGCTGCATTTTGGAGGCAGATAAAACATCCGTGTGTCAAAAGAGGCTCAAAAGCCGAGCATTCAAGTTTTGCTGCGTGTGCCGTGTGAAATGTCGATAAAATGGCTCGGTCTGAAATGTCTTGATACAGAAAGAAAAATTCTGAATTCTTGATTATGGTTCCTTTTTGTTACTAAGCATTTCATAGAAAATGAAATGGCAACTGGCTGCATGTATTAAGTTATTATACATTGAAATAACAGTACAGTTTCTAATTTGAAACAAGCAGACTAAAAGCAAATTAATTGGATTCGGTTTATGGTGATATGTAAATGCTTAATCAGGGAGATACTGTGCAGCTGTAATTTCTGAACGCTGCAGTATGCACACACTTTCTCCAAAACACCCCAATTCATTTCATTTAAATAGTCTGGCTACTTTCTGCAGCCATGAAATTACTTTCCCCACGCAGCTCCTGGAGCATGACATTTGAGGTGGTGGCCCAAAATGTTTTCCAGTCATGGCAGTCTTCCTCAAGCGCACCACTTCACATTTTCACTCTCTCGGTTCCCTGTTCACTGCAAGCAGACCTCATCCAAAAAAACCTTTCTCCTTTCATTGTCTTGGAGAAAGATGATTATACTGCTGGATTTGCTTTGTTTTCCCTCATTCTTGTGGTGGTACTCATTCATGAGATATTTAGTTCCTTTACTTTAGGGATATTCCTGCTCCAGCAGAGGCCATCAGGGCATTTTGGTCACTCAGAAACCTAGCAGTGCATAAAATGGACTGTATGTCATAAGGCCTCCAGCGCCGTCCATGTCTGGAGCTATTTAAATCATCAATTTCAGGCATAGCCCCTGGCTAGTAAAGCTTTATGCTTCTTTACCTGCCACAACCTGCCTATCACCTGCAGGATTTTTCAGATCATTTCATTTTTTAAGTGTCAGATGGTAGAACTAGTAGTTGAGCTGAACTATAAATTATTAATGCATGTTGAGACTGGAAAAAAAACTTTTTAGTTCCTCCACAGCCTGAAAGGTTAACAGATGTCAACATGACAAAAGCAAACATAAATCCCCAACACCGGCTCAAAATTGGTTGATGAAAATGTGAAATATCTAAGAGATTGTGTGTCTGTATGTGTGTGTGTGTGTGTGCTGCAGCCGCAGGAGACCTGACCGTGTCTCTCCCAGATGGCCTGACCACTCTGGACGGCATCCACCTGCAGTTGACGCCCGCCAACCTGGTGTGCCCCAACGTCCAGATCTCTGGCATCGATACCAGCAACATCAACAACATCACGTTACAGGTTACACACACCTCCTACCGAACCTTTACGTCAAGGTTAATTAATTTGGGCCTTTTCTGTTGGGCATGTATTAGGGAGGGGTGTTGCCTTTTATTACCAAGCATCTTAATAAAAACGTGCTCTGCAGCTTATTTTTTCACTGAAATATCTCTGAAGCATCACTAAGAGGAATTATGAGGATCATTAATCTTTTTTTAATTAGTTTACTCCTGCAGTGATGCAAGTCCCGCAGCCCCGCCCTTCACATGACAGTTTGAACCATGTTAAAAACCCTTGTTAAAAATCAGAGGCACTGTAGTTATGAGCCCAGAGAGAAACCTTGTGTAATGTTTAAAGCTTTTCATGATATAAAATTACCATTATATTAGTTTTATATTGCACTATTATGCTTTAAAAACAAGTTTTAAACATTTCACCAGCCAAGGTCTTGTTTGTGACCCAACCATTACTACACATGCAAGTACGGTATGTAACATTATTTATGAAGAAAGATTTGAGAATCCTGTGAATAATGCATCTCGCCAAATTAGTTGTAGCTGGTTGTGGTTTTATAAATGC
>JAOXYL010000043.1:19628516-19640782 GCA_028564955.1 Terapon puta
AAAGCCAAAATCAGTCACACATGACATAAATTAGAAAGTCAGTTCTGCATCACTTTGGGGTATGGGCTAAGGGTACAGGGCACTTAAAACAAACAAAAACAAAAAGAAATGTTTTGTGCATGTTTGAAAGTGTATCTATCTATCTATCTATCTATCTATCTATCTATCCATACACACACACATACCAGGAAGGGATAAAACAATAAATATCAAAATCATTGTATCAAAAAAAATCTTTAGCATGCATTTATGCTGACATGACGATTCACAGTTGCCATAGTAATATGCATTCTCAGGCGCCCAGCAGTCAGACACATGACTGTCAGAGTAAGTAATGGAAAGGTCTGACACAGTAAACAAAACTCTGAAATGTGGATACACCTCAGCCCTCAGCACAGTCTGATGCAATGGATTCAGAGCATCCATAAAGAACAGAGACTGAACATGATTTGGGATAGATTTTGACTGCGTGTGGACGTGTGATGTAACATATTCACTAACATGTTGTTAACATAAAAACAAAACCAAACAAACATACAAAAAAATAGGGTCACATACTGTGCAACTGTCATTGATTTCCAGATGTGATCCACTTGCTTTGGAGTTATCTCCTTCCTTCGAATGAGCTTGCATTCATGCACATCCCCAATGGCTACGCTGTGCCTTTTATTCCACAAATCTGAAGTCTGATCAAAAAGAAATGGAGACATAAAAGAAAAAGTTCATTTTGACTTAAACTGAGTGAGCATAGACACAGAAAGCACTTTGTAATGACAAGTCTCAGAGTCCAGCACACAAACAACTCTAGCACCTTTCAGAACAAATACTGAAAACTCTGAATAAGGCAGTATTTTTGTTGGGCTCTTGTACTGCATTAAGGTGAACAGACTTTTTCAGTGTACTGTACAATCTTGAGAGCAGAATAACTTAAATGACAGCAAACTGTGGTGACTGATAGAGAGAAAATGAAAACAATCTCTCTTAAAGAGGTCTCATCTTGTCATTTGCTCTCTGTCACATTTCCATACGCTTACACACTTCAGAGGACAGCATGAGTCAAAAGCAAGCACGAGAGGAGGTGGAACATCTTTGTCTCTTTCTCACCATGACAGTAGACTTAAGGGGTGCAATGTTTTCACGCTGAGGCAATTCTTCGTAGTCATCCCAGCGAATGAGTCTGGGCAGGTCACTGCTGTCTCGCAGCAGAGGCCTTGCTGGAAAAGACTTCAGGGGAGATAGCGTGGGGAACCTGAGGAGAAAGACAACAGCTCAGCTGAAGGGGGAAGGTCATACTGTTAAGCTGTGATGTCTGAAAAATTATAAATTAAGGAAGGGTGAGAGATCATAAATTCCAGGAATGCACTGTACACAGGAGTGCCACTGCTTCCCGTTACAAAGAGTAAATATCCTTTGTTAAAACAACATCAGCACCACATAGGCAGGGTCAGCAGGATTTTTCTTTGAGGAAGACACCTAAGAGAAAATGACTGCTATACAAAGTTAGCTCTCAGGCTATAGCCAGTGTCATTGTGCAGTCACAAATCAGTAGAAGCACCTGAATTTATCTGCTTCCCTAAAGATCTGTTGTGTCTTAGTTGATGAGAACTTTAGGCAGACAAAGACAATATAATAAAGCCTATTATAGAGATGTGCAAAAGAAAGTAAATTTTTC
Source organism: Terapon puta (assembly GCA_028564955.1). Lineage (NCBI taxonomy): Eukaryota > Metazoa > Chordata > Actinopteri > Centrarchiformes > Terapontidae > Terapon > Terapon puta. The sequence goes on from JAOXYL010000043.1 coordinate 19,630,189, forward strand.
TGAGCTCAAATTACACTGACACCATGTGTAGGCCAGAAATTGATGGCCAGTCAATAAGGGAACAGGTAAAGGATTCATTGATAAAGAAGAAGTGATGATGGTATTTTCATCATTAAAATCTTGTCAATTCCCATCCCTAATGACAAACGGGTACCTGTACAGATGGCCATTGTCCTCAAAGTCTTCTGTCCCGTGGCGGCCTTTGATGTCCTCAATGACATGGGCCTTGAGAAACTTCCTGAGCAGCTGCAGAGTCTGGTATCGAGTCACCTCGGGTCCAAAGTTGTAGTTGTGCCTCAGCAGCTCGTGCAGATAATCCACCGCCTCGGAACCGGTGAAACTGCAGTCGTAGTAGCGGAAGTTTGCCCAGTGCCTCCTCAGCGGCATGCCTCCACGGAATAGTTTAATGGTTTCATTCCACTGTAAAATAACGGGGAAACACACACAGAGGTACAACCTTGTTTGACACACTGGTACACATGTTGTGTAAATATTCCACTAAAATGGTACTACTGTAATAGAAACCAGGTAACGTTTTATACATTCAACACATTCCTGTTTTCAGTGTCTGAAAGGGATGCCTCCAAGACGACATGATCCACAAAAGACAAAAATACATAGGAGGCATCCAAAAAAATACCAAACCTGCTCTTCATTTTATAGCCTGCTCCAAAACAACTCCATCTATTCAGATATCTTTTTCTCGCAAAAAGTCAGCAGGTACTACAAAAACTAGTACATTATATCCTCAGAGTATTTTGAAGGGCTCAGAAGTGAGGGATTATCAGATCTCACAAAGTATCCAGATGGGCAGGAGAAAAATAAAAGAAGCAGATATAAACCGAGAGCCAGAGACAGAATTAAGCCACACAAGGTCACTGCAACCCAGGTGAGCAACAAACTGGATGAGACAAACACTGCCTAGTCTGGCAGGTCTAAATGCAGAGTTAAAGGGCTAAACACCCAGAGAGAAAGATAAAAAAAAGAAGAAAAATACAATAACCGCAAGATAAGTAAAAGCCAAAAAGGTGGCCTGGAGAGGACAGAGCAGAGATGAAGTCTTCCAGAAAGAAACTGTGTACAAAATCTCTGAATGTCTCGCCACCTTCTTTTTGGGGAAAGTGTGTGTGTGTGTGAATACCATCTGGTTTCTCTAAGGTGATGGCTTTGAGTCATAAACTATGCATTTATCACTGTGAACTCTAAGAAAATCAATTTCAGCACCAGAAGGCACGGATGCAATAACAAAAGCTAAGGTGGATAGACAGAAGGCTACAAAGATATACACTGTCTGAATGAACTGGGAAGACACTAATAAAGGGAAGGGTAAAAGGAAAAGTAAAAAGACAGACTGGTAAAGAAGAGACTGTTGTGTCTATATATCATTTGGTCATGATTTTCCTCCTGCATGCTGGCATCTCGTCAATTTCCCTATTTTTATAGAATTAGAGTTAAAAGGGGTGAGGGACTTTGAGCCCGAGCCAGCGAGACACTGCGATACACGTCGCTCCAACATCTCCCACAGGTGTTCAGCTGGACTGAGATCTGTGATAACCCACAATACATTTTCACCCTTAAACCATTCAGTGACGGCCTCATGCTCTGTGGGTGGAGGGCAAGGGATGACTCCAATCGGAATAGAAATGTTTGGTCCCAGGATGAAGGTGATCACTCACAATAACGCTGGACTGATCTGCAGTCTTCTGTCTATCTCCCTCACTGTAGGGGTGAAGCATCCAGACTCTCCCCCACCTTTATTCATCACCTATGTGCACATGTAAACAGTCTGCCTTGTTGTGTATGATGCTTTGACATGAAATGAAAACGGAGCTGTGAGGCTCCAGAACACATGGCCCTTTAACACAATGAACACATACGCATACACGTGTTAGCTATTTACACAAAGACAGCTGTTCATGTGTGTGTATTGTGTATTATACATATATTAAAATGATAAAGCAGCCACATTTTCTTAAGTGGTTGCCACGATACTGTGTCTACCAAAAAACTTTTATTAATTGTTTGTGGTGTAGTTGTGTCGTGAGTAAAACACATGGCCTTGTTGACTAATTTACTTTATTAAGGTTAAATTTCAGGCTAAGTTGAAACACAATGAAACACTCTGCTCATGTATCCGTCTATCACACGGAGTTCAACATGTCTCTGTACTGTATCCTCACATCTTAAAGACTCACCAGCTTGGTCGCCCTGTAAGGACCTGGCCCGATGACTTTGCCCTCCATTGACAGTCAGACTCTGTTCACTCGTATGAAACCATGGAGTTGTATCACTTTTATCAGCTTTTCTCAAGCTTCTGCCGCGGATGAAAACAACAACTTGACGTTACCGAGACGCTCCGCTCAGAGACGTTGCTGGCAACTTTGAATCTCCTGCGTCACGACGTCTGAGCGTCGTGATTCGACGGCAGGATAATCACGTGACCACAAGACGCTGTGGCTTCCGTGATTGGAGGACAGCGCGCACACGTACACTACCTCCACACTTTTAATGTTGGAATGCTATCTTATATATCCCTGAAATATATTCATCTAAAATATACTAAGGCTTCCGACAGGTGTTAACCTGCACAAGTAGACACAGCCCCAAATTACCGATTCAGTTTTATATTGTTTATATTTATATAATTGCTTATTTTTTATTATATACAACGTATTATGCACTTTTTGTGTGCATCATAAATACAACAATATTCATTAACTAAAAACTGCTTACACAAGAATCACTTACGCATGCACAAAAAAGGAAAGCACCTCCACAACATCAAAAATCAAACAATGGAAAAATTACTGACAAATTTTTAAAATCAACCATTTGCCTGACATACAAAATAACATACAGCCAATCATTTCACAGGCACTATTTTTTAATATGATAATGGATCATTTATGGGTACATTGTGCTAGATTTGCCCTTTTTTTCCATGGGACCTGCTTTGCTATGAATATGACGATTTAACTTGCAGTAAAAATGACACAGACCCAGTGGCGTGCACAGGTAGACTCTAGCACCTGCCCCTTGCCCTCTGGACCACACAGGTGCCCTTTTGAAAGAATGTATTTAAGAGTGTATGTGTATCATCTATAAATACTCATCTCTAAATATTCGACGATTAAAAGCATCTAATAATGCGCCAATTAACCCCCAGCCCTGGACCCGCCCCTCCCTCCACACAGAAAGTCTCCATAGAATCGGAGATGGACGCGCTGCCCACACACACACACACACACACACACACACACACACCTCCTCTGGCTCCACAGCTAGGTAACACACAGAAATGAACTCGAAGGAGTTGAGTGTTTGGTTTGCCACTTAAACCTTAGCTTCAAACAATAACTTGCATTTTATACTGTCTGTTTTGAGGTAGCCTGTCTCATACGGCGCCACACAGCTGAGCAGCTAGCAGCTAACAAGCTAGCTGCTAGCCTAAATAATTTTACCTGATCTGATGACCACTACTAATGTTAATGGGGTTTGTTATTACATCATGTCAATCTATCAGTATATTTTAGCTGAATATTTAGTGTTGTGTAGGTTCACATTAGGTTACAAAATTAACACTTGCAGCAAAAAAAAAAAGAAAAGTTGTTGTAATGTAACCAAGAAGTCTGATTCATACTGTTGGTCTCTTTTTATTTACTAATTGCAGCATAATGCATAGAAAGGAGAGGATTGGGAAGTAGAAAGGAAGGGAGCTACAGCAGGCAGCCCAGGGGAGCAGCTCTCTGCTCTCCTGGATAAAAGCATCCAGCAGCAGCAAAGAGGGAGAGGAAGAAGAAAAGAAAAGGTCAGAGTTAACACCAGAGATATGTTAAATGTTGAGGGCCTTTTAATTCAAAACTGTTCCTCGAATTTTACTGAAATATCTTAAAAGCAGTCCACATTTTATTTTAACTACAAACAGTAGTTTTGCAATATCAAATCTGATATGAAGCTATACAGTAGGATACAGTAGGAAAAAAATGCATTATCTTTACTGGATTTTGTTTTTTAAATCTCACATCTGCTATAGAAAAAGGCAGCCGGCAGTTCCACATAATGCACAAAATGCCCTTATTTATCACTGAGCACCTGCCCCCCAAAATGTCTGTGCACGCCACTGCACAGACCATTAATAAAGTTTTATTTTATTGGTTCAGCTCACACAAGCTCATCAGATAAGCACAAATTTAATGTCAGTGTATGTTGCTGTAGGTTACATACATAGTGGTTAAGGCAGCCTAACTACTACATTGCTTGAATTGCAGGAACATTTTAAAATACACCCAAATGTCGAGTGATACAAACCTTTTGACAAAACCATGCTACAGCTTTCTGGATAAACATTAGACTAAGCAAAAAGAAATAATTGCAGAGATGACCTTCTTCAAATCAGCTGAGGATCAGCGTAGTTAATAATTGAGGCAGTTCCGAGCTGCACAGAGGCAGACAGTACAACCACTTCCCAAAGTTTAAACTGGAATAAAACAAGATACACCTGACCTTTTAAAGGCCCTCTAACCCCCACTTGACAATGTGCAAGACTGTCATCTTTCCAAAGCTGTTTTTTTTATAATGCTATAGTGCCACAGTGATAATAAAAAATGGACAGGTAATCTGCAGATATTAATGCCATAAAACACCTGATGTCCTCCTACACTATCTGCTACAACACCTAGAGCCCTTCAAAGTGTTTGCATTTCAACAGTTGACGCCTATAGTGACAAAAAAGGGCACTTTTTATCAGATGCCCGATCGGGAGGGACAAGGCAGAACTGCTTAAACATCCAAACTGAGTGGCACATTAAAAATGATCTTTGACAGTGACATAGCTTGATTAAAATTCACGAGAAACCCCATGAACTTTGACTCCTCAAGAATTTTATCCAAAGTAGTATAACTAAAGTACCTTGGATAAAAATGCTACACTAGGTCCATAATCATTCAGGCCACAGGCACATGATTTAGATGATATTACCTTGATTCAGTGACGTGCGGTGAGGTTCATAGCTGGTGAGGCACTGACGTTATCACTATCAGATTTTCCAACATATGAACCCTACAGAGTAGCTTATTCACCATTTGACTGGCAGACCTTAGTGGATTTTTTTAAATTAATCTTTTGATTGTGCTTTTTGTGTGATACAGTTAATGTGTAAATAATGCTGATAAATAATTTACACATTAACCGTATCACACAAAAATTTGTAAATTTGAGATCACTACCACCCCTACCACTAGGCAGGAGAACTGCGTGCCTCACCCAGTGCCATTTCACAGCCGTTTTAGCTGCTCATCACAAGAATCAGGCTAAACACACACAGTTTTTGGAAAAAAGATAACAATCAGGTAAACTATGGAAATTTATAGCGAAATTGTTTCAACACTTTAAGAGCGACATACAGAGACACAGCAAAACGGCATCACTTCAGGCTACCAGCACGGTCAGCCAAGTCATTTCACAATCCCTAGTGAGGCTCAGCCGGCTGCTGCCTCACCGCATGTCTCTTTGCAGTTTTTTATTCGTAAATGCAAAAATTCAAGCGATTTTGATTAAAAATGAATCTAGGTGAAGTTAAATTAAAAACAAATGTACAATACAAATCACTGTTTAAATATAACCATTTAATTTATTTTTATCTTTTTTTTTTTTCTTTCCATGATGACAGTTGAGGCTGTGCCTCACTTGTCTCCCCTGACTGCACTGAGTGAGTTTCTTGATTGCAGCCCAATCAAGCCGTAGCTGAAAGTGAATAAAATAAACACAGAAGTCTGGCTGCACTTTACAGATAAAGGTCAACAAACACCGACAGAGATATTAAAAGTCCCAATGGTAGCTGGCTCGGAGATCAGGAATAAATGTGGAACTACATAAACCTCCTGGTAAAGCAATTTGTGTGGTTTCTTCAACGCGTGGAATCACAGTTGGGCTTACTTGGGGTGTCATGAGCCTTATTAAGTTAAACATTTCTCATAAAGGGTAGCCTCTCTTTTGATAAATTTGTCACCTTCATTTGCCTCACATCTCATCCTTGACTTCTCTGTGAAAGGTCACAGAGATAACAAGGAGAGAACAAGCAGGAAGATCCCGAGGCTCCACTAACGAAGTGAGGGAACAAGGCAGTAATGAACAGGACCGAGGTGGGCTGGTCATCATATCAGTATTTGATGAGGACAAAGAAGACACGAGTGGTAACGGGTGGCCATCGTCAATATTCATGACAAGTGATTCATGCGAGTCAGGACAGGATTACGATATGTGATGGTGATCATATTTTTGCAACACCTCCAGCTGTTAGATAAAATGTTAGGTGTTTTGTGTATTGCATATCTGAGGAAACTGGGGTGCAATCAAATTTTGACAAATGCATGCATCATAAAAATATAGGACCTATAAAATTAATCCAACCTCTTGGAAGTTTTATTGTCTTATAACATGAAGTCAAAGTATATTTGCTTTGATGGGTCACTGGAGGCAGATTTACAATTGTGCCATACTCTTTCCACTTCTCATTGATTGATTCAAAGAGGTTTTCAGCACCCCTTTAATCCCCTGACCAGTGCTTTACAACCACCTTTGACAGATTATCTTGGAGCGTTCCGTTGTGTTTGTAGTGGAGCTTTTGCCACTTCACTAACTCACCAAAATCATCAGATAAAAGTGTATTCATACTACACCCTGAAGTGATTTGTTATCATTATCAGGTCAGTTATCCTTTAAAGCCAACTGGGCCACTTTGTAGAGACCTGTTTTCACTTTCAAAGTAAAGGATCTTTTTCTGTTTGTCAGTGTAAGAACACTAAATATGACAAGATAACTAATAACTTATTTCACTTTGTATTGTGACTGTATGATGACAGCCAGAGATGCATATTCATGGTTTCTTGAAAAAACAGAGTGAAACATTCATCATCGTCAATCTTTTGAGCCAAATGTTTTCTTTTCATACCCTTAAAGTACCAATGAGTCAGAGCTGTCAGCATCTTCAGTAAACATTTAACATTACCATAAAAAAAAGAATGTGCAGATGTAAAAGATGTATTCACAAAGATGTCAGAAGTAGACGGAAAGGTTGGTGTGGTGGAAGAGAAATCAAGACAACCAAGGATGTGCAGAACATAGCAAAACCAGCAACAGTAAGACAATTATCAGAAAGATGCTTTTATTGTGGTGATCAATTGTGGTGTTGAGTTTTGCCATACCACCTCTAATGATCAGAAGCAGCTGATACTTTCACCATTGAGGTTTTCTTCTTCTTCTGTTGTCAGGCCTCATTAATTAAGCTGAGGAGGTATAAAGGCTCCCTGACGCGTCTTTTAACCATCCAGACAGTCTTAATGATGGAAGGTCATTTTTGGATGCCGAGTTAATGAGGAGCCAGCGAGTGGAGAGCCAAGGGGACAGGGATGACGCATTTTGACCAAACAGAAGGCCCCCACCTCTCCAAACTATCAAAGGATAGGTTGGCATATTGTGCAAAGCTAACTGAGTGATAGCTGGATTTAAGTCTCGGCAAGATATTGAATAAAGAAATTTTCTATTACCTCAATTGCAGAAATGTTCAGTTTTGTACAGACTGGTGATCACTTTTTATCTCTCTCTCTCTTATGGATCAGGTTTATCACAGCACAAAAATATTTGCCAATTCGAATCTAAATAGACCAAACTATATTGCCTTTGCAAATGAAAAAGCAAAAGATGTACTGCTTGCAACATGTACAGTTTTGTGTTCAGGATGAAAACCTGTTGTTTCGATTGAGTAAAAAATATCGACACACATTACCTCACTCTGAGACCTGGCACTTTACAATGTGATTCTGGCTTGACTGACAGAGGACACGAATGAAGCTTTAACACTGGGAGCAGGGAAAACAGAGGTGTGCATTAGTGGCACAACATGCACTTGTGTTAAGTGCACTTTTGGGAAGAGATGACATCCACAATGTTGGAGGAGGCATGGTGCAAGAGCAACAATTATTTAACATTAACACATAACGAAGAACAGTTCTGCTGTTCAGCCCTATTGTCCCCTGACAGCTGCTGCTTAGAGCAACTTGTCATCAATCTCATTAAAAGTCTAGAAATGCCATTTAAGACTTACATTTAAGAAATACATTTAAAGCAAAAAAAACCCCAAAAAACAAATATGTGTATGATGTAAATGTGAATAAATATTTCTAGAAGAAAACCAAATGGGAAAGAAATAATGCATTAATCAAATAAATAAATGTAAATTATTGTAATAATAATAATAATAATAATAATATATTTAATGGGTCAATATGATTGAAATATTTCATAAACTTTCTAATTCCCTAATTTCACATTTATTTCCCAGCTCTTTTCACCAAAGCAGCAACTTTAGCATCAGAGCAGCAGTGAATCACAATCTCTTTTTCCACACTCCAATCCAGTAATGCCAGTAATTCACCTCTACACATATAAATGTAAATAATAACATCTAAATGTTTAGAACGTGTTTGGAACTTGACATGCTTTTGTGTGATCAACATAGTGTCATAGTGTGTGTCACAGAGAGTAGAACACTGGGGCGTGCACTTTGGAAAATGGGAACTTTTTTTCAGTGTCAAGTGTCAATTCAAATGTGAACAAATGTCATGTGAGAGCCTACTGATAATTGTCGCCATCAGGTGATGGAATGTATTTTCATTAACATGTGACATGGACATGTGTGCAGGTTATTTCATTTTAAGTCTGTCTTTAAACAATACAAACAATATGTACAGTGAAAAGGGCCTGCAATCATACTGGCAGAGGGGAGATCTGTTTCTGAAGTGACTCCAGTAATGGGATCTGGGACAATATCTTCAGTCCTCTGTCTTTCCAAAAATACACTCATAAGTGAAACTACTATGTGGCTGTACAAGGCTGAATTAATCAAATCAACAGCAGATCTTCAGATCTGTTGTTAGTTCCTTTTATATTTCACCAGACAGTGCATCCTTGCTGTGCTGAACATCAAAATTAACTTCAGCTGAAAACACATTGTTTTGCCACGGAAGTGATCCCCTCAGGGCCAGTATGAAAGGTAGAAATTATCGATATTAATTAAGCAATCAATAACATTTTGAGCATTGTTTTCAAGATGCACTTGAAATGTGTAGCTTTACTTTTGTGCTGAATTTCCCCAGACAATATGAAGCAACTTCTGCAAATGTATTGAATTTATTGAAAACTCCATCCATTTATTCAGCTGCAGTGGAAAACTGTTTACTGGTGATTCTTTTTTAATTGAGATTTGAAATTGTTTTGATTGTTGCCATGGAAATGAACAGACTCGCTCAGGATATGACATCACCGAATGACAGATCAAAGAAACAACATCATGGAATGTTGGTGGAGAATGTGTAGATATATATGTAAAGGGTAGGTAGCAAGTGCAAGTCCAGCTTTCCACTGACAGAGAGCTGCCTTTTAATTTTCTTGCAACGATCAGGGATTAATATCACCAACCAAGTCCTTTTGTGGAATATTGGAGGCACTCACTGCCAGATGCAATGACCGTAGTTGGAAACCAAAGGCAAGTCCTAAACCAATGTAACCAACCAGCTCTTTTGGTCGAAGAAGGCATTCTTTATCAGATGCAGCTGTCTCTGTCACTCACCGTGGATCATGGATCAAATTCACCAACCGACTATTTTGGTCAAATATTGGAGACACTCGCCGTCAGATGCAATGACCTTGGTGAAAAACCAAAAGAAAGAGGAGCGAGCTGTGAGTTAGTTATCAACTGACAGAGAGCTTCCTTCTCTTTCATTTCTTTTGGAGTGATCATGGATTAACATCATCAATCAACTCCTTCCACCAAATATTGGAGGCACTCACTGCCAGATGCAATGGCCTTGGTGGAAAACCAAAAGAAAAAGGAGGGAGCTTCCTGTTAGTCATCCACTGAGAGAGAGCTTCCTCACTTTCTTTTGACTTTTTAAGATTCAAGGATTCAAGGAGTTGTATTGTCATTTCAGCACATGTTGAAAACATGGGATGGCACAAAATGAGTTACCCTCATCCCTATGTAAGTACAATATATAGCATATGATAATATGAAAAATAGCTAAATATTTTTTTAAGTGATCATGGATTATTATCACAAACAAACTCCCTCCATCAAATATTGGAGGCACTCACTGCCAGATGGAATGGCCTTGGTCAGAAAACAAAGGCAATTCTTTATCAACGCAACCAACCAGTTCATTCGGTCTAAGAACGCATTCTCTTGCACATGCAGCTGCCTGTTTAACTCACTGTGGATCATGGATTAAAATCACCAACTGATGATTTCAGTCAAATATTGGTCGAGTACTTGCTGCCAAATGCAATGGAATGCCTTCTTTGACCGAACAAACTGGTTGTTTGCGTTGGTTGAGGAATTGCATTTGGTTTCCGACCACCAATGCCCGATCAAACTGGTTGGTTGCGTTGGTTTAGGAATTGCCTTTGGTTTACAACCACGGCAATTCCTTAATCAATGCAACAAACCAGTTCCTTCTGTCTAAGAGCGCATTCTCAAGCACATGCAGCAGCCTTTCCATCACTGTGGATCATGGATTAAAATCACCAACCAAATATTTC
>JAOXYL010000043.1:19656121-19673915 GCA_028564955.1 Terapon puta
GCCTCAGCAGCCTCACAGAAATGCCAGCACGGTCGTCGATTATCAGTCATGTTTTTTCAAGGTAAAGCTGTCAGTGGTCCTGGTCTGCTATAGACATTGAATGTTAGGGTCCTTACCTGTTCATGTGATTTCCACTGAAATACTGTCTTCTTTAATATATTTATTTTGGCTAGATGTAACAATTGCAACTGAAATGTATTATCCATTCCACTGAAGCTACTAAAGGTATCCTGTCGACTCTTGTGAATGAACATTTGCATTACTTTAACATTCAAAACCCATTTTGTGTGTCCTTGAAGGCCAAAAAACAAGTTTGGTTCATTTTGTTTTCATTTACAAAGCTGATTCTTGAAAATATTTTGAAGCCTGCACTGCATCATCACCGGTTACAACAACAAGAGTACTTTCTTCCCGGGTTTTTGCTACCTATTGCCAATATGCATTACTACCCTATACCCTCTTGTGTGTGCACAAGGGCAGCCTTGTGTGTCCTTTTATCTCGTTCCAGAGCTCAAGACACAAACAAACTTGGTTATAAAAACACTGCTTCTTTGAAAATGGAAGAAAATGTACTGCCTAAGGAAAGGGCTGATGTCTGATGGCAAGGTGAAAATGTTCTAAACATAGCCTACACATAAACATTTACTGGCCCTGTCCACCGATCCACACTGGTACTCAGCCTGGCTCCCCAACTGCTATCTACTGTGGGCAGTACGCTGACAGTGGACTAGTACCTTATACAACCCCGCTTCAGAAGAGCCAAACCAGCCCTTTAATGCAACGGTTTAACAGCTTTTAGCAGGCCGTGTACATGTCCCCCCACATTTCTTACCATATTATTGCTCTATTAAAACCATTAAGTAGAATTAGGCCAATCTTAATTGAAACCCTATCTTCTTTCTTATGAATTCCTGTTGTCATGGAGACAGAGAGGCCTCACCTGATCAACATCTGGTTCAGAGTCAAATTAGGTCTAATCAGGTTGACTGTCTCTTTGTCAGTCTGTGGCCCATTTCTCTGCCTCTCCGCAGCAGGAAAGCAACAGATTGTGCTCGTCACTATTTCGCACAGAGACACGCGGATGAGCTAATGGATACTGTGGAAATCAACTCTACGGGGGCTTTTATCTATAGATATACATAGACATTTATCTATCGCTTAATATCACAATTCACATTTATCTGTTCATATTTAGTTTTATGTGACTTGTCGGATGCCTGAGCTTTAAGCAGATATTTTTCATCTGAAGTGTTTGGAATCGAATACATGGAGGGAGTTCACTGAGAAAGCTCTGCCTTCAACCCTGCTGGCACCATGAGACATTTTTATTCAAATGGATGACAGAAGCTAAGTCAGACCTCATTGTACCAGCGGGGTGATATGGGGACAGGAGATCATGAAGCTTGTAAATGTCAAGATTATACTATGGCAGTGCTTTACAGACAGACAATAGGGAGTTAATACAGTTTTAATATAAGTATATTAGTCTTTCTTCACTGTTTTGAACCCAAAAAGAGCACAATAGGCACAAAGAGGATTACATCTATCAGAATGGTAGATACAGAGGAGGAATGACTTCGTCTCAGAAATTATTCTGACTTAATTTAAACTTGACCTGACAACTTCCTTGACCTGTTTATTGAAATCTGGATTAAACATTGATTCTACATTTTTCTGCATATTGTTTTAGACAAGAAGAAAGACCAAATATGATATTTCAGATTTATTCTCTTTTGATTAGAGCAAGTTGTGATGTCCTCTGGTGACTCTGTTTTCATAATGAAGGGCAATACTTACCCTTCACTGATCATTTATATGGTATCCCATTTAATACAGTGATGTCCATATTTTATGGCGAGATCAGCATGTCGTTCAGTGTGTTGTGGCCCTCTTACTGTGGGCAGCACAATGGATGATGCTCTGGAGGTTTCATACACAGTGTTTTGGTGACCTCTGCAGGTTCGATTCTTCTGTCTCGTTCTGTGGGTTAACTGTGCCGTGTGGGACGTTCTCCTTCAGCACAATGTGAAAAGCATACTTAAAAAAACTATTATTTTTTATCAATATTACTATTGAGATAAAGGGATAAGTCAAGACACGTTTCCATTTCAATGAGCCCCCCAGGCCTGTACTGCAAGATTTGGCCATGAATCTCCAGTTTTTATGGGAGGAAGAAGGAATTCACATCTGATGAAACTTTACGGCCAACAGGGAGCCGGGGAGAGGGGAATTATTTAACCGAAATAAAAAGTTTTCAGGCTGAGTTTCTTTAAGGGGCACATTTTTTAGAAAAGCTTTAAGTATATGTGTCCCTACTGGCATGATACATACATTAAGGATTCTGGTCAAAGTAATGGAGAAATGAATAGAAACTTTTCTTTACCATGAGAGTCCAAGACAAAGTAAAACAGACAAACAAGCTGGTTTTACAGGCTGATTTTTATGTAATGCTTAAAAGAAAAAATGATTCTACCGATGTGTTTTAATGCACACAAAGAACATCTGGTAGGTTTCTAGTTTGTATGCATTTTGTGGAGACAATGAGCTTTGGTCAAAATTGTAATTTTATATTGAATGTTCTGAGGAAATGTCTGTGAATGATGCAAGAAATAGTGAGACTTTTGCAGTCACTTGTGTCACATGCACCACAGTGGCCTAATGTTTCAGGGACATACCATGTAACTCCAAAACGTTGCTACTTTGTCTCTCTCTACCCTGTCTACATAAATAAACGCAAAATTTAAAACAGCAATTAAAAAGTATTTCCACAGTTTATGATCACCAGAAGAAGAATCCTACTGACTTTACAGGTCCCCTTACCTTTTCTCTTATGCCACCTTGTGTTTCATATCTGTAGTTCTACAAATATCCAATAGATTACCATGAAATTTACAACAGACATTTAATGTCCATTAAGGAAACATCCTGATGATAATCCTGTTGGTAATTCAGTGTTTCCACTTGCTGATCTGAACCTGTTTATCTCAGCCTTTACATGTTCGTGATTTTCTAACTTTTCCTCCATCAATTCCAGCAGGTTGACTTCTTAGTCCTTTGGTAAATTAGCTCAATAACTAGTTAGTGATTGGCACTGAAATTTGGTGCACACTTTTTTGGTCAAAGTACAAAGCGTGACAACTGTGATCTCCTCATTGCTCATGATATTTTCTGCATCTTATTTATGCTTTTCTTTGGATTATGGTGAAACTAACAATATTCTCACCATCAGCAGTTTTTCTTGATGTCAATGCTAATTAAATTAGTACTAATCAACCGTTTGTATGGTACATACTAAACTAATTTGATGGTACATGGCAAACATTAAACATCCTCACCATCAACATGCTAGCATTAGCTAATTATAATTAACTTCATGCTCATTGAATGATAATATTTCTTATAAACAGCTCATGAAAACATAGCAAAAAATACTAAACACGTGAAGAAAAGACAACAATACAGACAACAACAGGCTCAATTGAAAGGGATACGCAAAACAATTGTCATCAGTATGAAACTTAAACAGCTGTAATGTTTACAGTCCCCCACTTGATGGCAGCATTGTGACTTGTTGGACCATTCGACACTTATACATAAGCACAAACTATCCTACAACACTAAGACCATACAGAGAAATTTACATCATGGGTACAGCTCTGCATTATTTAGCCATCATTCTGTGATAATGGTGAAAATACTTACCGTAAGAACATTTTTTTATTTATTATGTAAATTGTCTTTCCATGACTGTCTATCTTTGTATTGGTTTATTTGACATTCTATGAATCTATCCAATCCATTTGTCTTCCAGCAACTCCTGATGTGTGGGTCTTTGAGTACCTTTAGCACAGTAACTTGTTTGAGGTGACTGTTTTTTTTTGTTTGTTTCTTTGTTTTTTCAGTATTTTCACTGAGAAGAGGGAAAAAAAGAAATGTCTTGATGAATCGTGTAATTTCCAAACAGAAAGCACTGGGGAAATGAGCACAAAGAAATATAGTTTCTTACAGCCCCGGTGAAAACACTGTCACTGCTTCTATTCAGACAATCAGACAGTAATGCAAAACCTATAAAGAAAGTTCCCAGACTGTTTTTAATCCTCGAGGAGCGCTCATTTAGTTATTTCCTGTTGACTTGTTTTTGAAGAGTGGTCTTTATTTCTCCAAGATTAAAATTCAATGAGGAAAAAACCCAATGGAGTGTAATAAGAAAAACAAAAATAGCCCTGCATAGCCAGCCAGGAGGTATAGAACGGCATTTGTGTTTCATTATTTATGGTGAAGCCATACACTTTTTTCTCCCTTTTTTTTAAATGTCCTTTTCCCATGTTGCTGGGAATTATGCACTGCCTGTAGTGAAGTTGCCATGCCTCACTGCTCTCTAAATCGACAATTCCCCCCATAGCTGAGCATCGTTCGCAAGCGCATCATGCCAGGGCCCATTTTGATGACATCATCACTGCTGTCACTCTCACTGTGGACGGACCCCTCTGGGCAAAAGGGTGTCATGGACTGCTGCACACCCATATCTGCTCGTCCGTGGCCCAACACAGAAGTATCCCCTATCAGAAGTCCCTGTGGTGTTGCTTTGCCGCAGCAGATTATACTTGATGACTTCATCTTAATCACATTCAGTTTAATTTTCTTTTATCTCCGCGGCGCCATGCTAGACTGGCTGCGAAACGCTCCACAAGTGGTTGCACACAAGCCTCCCTGTCTGCACACAGGGACACGGGAGCACACACATAAGTCTGCTTTTGTTCAGTTTGAAGGAAAACTTCCGGCCATTATGCCACATGGTTAACATTACTTTTAAACGGGGAAGGCTTCTAATCTAACCAATAACCAGAGCCGATTTGCCACATAATGTACGAGCAATCACGCTCACCATAAAAGCAAACAAACAGAAATAACATTAACCCTTAAAGTGATGTGAAGAATCCGTGAAATGCATTTATGATCTATCATAGACGTCTTTGTGAACGTTTATGATTGTGAATAAAAGCCTGAAACAAAGTTTATTATGCACTTCAAGGTGCTGCTGTAATGTCTGACATGGTTTTCATTTTCAAGTACTAAAGTCTTAATACAGAACTAAAAGATCCCCCAAAATGTCATTATAATAAATAAGCAACAAAACAACAAAAAATAAATACAGTGAATCGAGACAAAATACAGAATTATTTGTTTCTTTTATTCCTTTAAATCTCTGAATATTTTTTTTCTAAATATATCTGGCAGGTGGCTCCGAACTTTATACTTGCTTGCCAAATGTACTTTGAATCAAAAGTAAAAGTTCTTTTCTTATAATGCAAAAAAAAGTCCTCT
Organism: Terapon puta; assembly: GCA_028564955.1. NCBI lineage: Eukaryota > Metazoa > Chordata > Actinopteri > Centrarchiformes > Terapontidae > Terapon > Terapon puta. The sequence goes on from JAOXYL010000043.1 coordinate 19,661,447, forward strand.
CCCAGAGTTATGATATTATATATTATATTAATGGACTTACTACTGATTCATCATTGAACTAGCAGCATTTCACTGCTGTAGTTGGTGGGGTGGAGGTACTTTATAATTCTATATATTAATTTTATATGAACTTTTTCTACATTAGAATCTAATATAAGTTTATATGCAGCCAACAAAAATGTGTTTCCCTTTATAAGATCTATTAGAAGGTACAAACTATTTATTTGTAATGTAACTAAAGCTGTTAGATAAATGAAGTGGTAGTAATAAGGGCCTTTGCTGTGAAGTGGGGTGGCGTGAAATGAAAATACTCTGATAAAGTGCAAGCACCTCAAATATGTAAGCAAGCGCAGTGTGTCAGACTTAACTCTCCTTAAATTATACACACATTAAAGTATGTATATAAAAGAATGTATGACAATGTATGAAGTGTCATGTGATGCGACATACATTATTGTACTTTAGCATGAATGTGTTTTTATTTGACATTAAAAACCTATTTGTATTTATTCCACCAATTATAAATTAAGTGTTACGGAGCAAAAGGGATACAACAAACTTTCTCAACTCCTCCACCAGCCGTGCAAAAGACTCACTTGTTTGCTTTCGGCCCTGAATGTTAATGAGTGCGTAATCAGATGAGAAATAAGTCATTCAGAGCTGTCCATCCAACCGCTGCGACGAACAAAAAGCTCTGAATGTACAGCAGCCTTCGCTAAAGTGAGCTGGGTCTCCTCACTGCTCTTTGAACACTTTTGACCTTGCGCCGCGACTCCAGACACACACTCAGAGAAACATGGTTTTCTCAGACATGGCAGGGGGCCAAAATAAATAACCTGCCCTCAGAGTGTCGGCAGAACCGCAAGAAATCCTAAACCCAGGACCCGGCCCAGCGGCACTCACTCACAGGGCTATCAGCGAATGACTTGCTGAAATTTTAATTGTCCGAATGCATCATGTGGTTTGGAAACAAAATCAAATCAGGACGGATCATCCTTCCTCTCTGACACCCATCCAACGGAGAGTAGCATTTTTGATTAGGGTTTCATTTATTTATTTTAGGAGGCTCTGATTTCAAGGTCGGGTTACACCAACTTGGGGGACAAACAGATGACATTGTATGGATAGGTAATTCAAGAGTCTGCATGCTTCGATCCTCACAGATAAGGGGGAGATAAGAGACAGGTGTCTTGTAGAATAGAGGACATCCATCTAGAAATTCAATCGCCAAAGCTCAGTCAAAAATGGTGTCCATGAAATAAAGGGATTGATATCAATACCTCCCTTCAATTAAGGATATCGGAATTTCATACACACGCACGGAAACGTCTTCAATAAAAGATATTTCTTTTTCTTTGCCACTTTTTATTCACCTTGGCATGCAGATCGGATGCAATTGCCGACACTGACTTTAACAAACATTTTAAAGATCTCCTTATATGACTGTATTGTCATAAGGTGTGTAAGGGAAGCGAACGTGTGTGAGGGAGTGTTTTACTGTCCTCACTACATGCCTGCAGACGTTTCCCCTCCTGTCCGCTGGCACCATCGTATCACTTGTCTGATGTCACCACACCAGTCAGGTATTGCAGCTGTAAATGTGATTAAAGAAATGCTAGACGTGGACAGTAGACAGGACAGCTCTTGTAAGATGGATGTGGGGTTGTGTGTCCACTGAAGTACTTTTTTTTTCTTTTCCGCCCACCAAATTCTACAGAATGCTCCTGTAATAAAGCGAGTTTAAAAATGAAATCATCTTGCAGGTACGTTACGTAAATGTATAACTTTGCACGTGTGCCACATTCTCCTTTTTTTTCCCTGTCTTTCTCAGAAGGGAGACCTTGCAGTCGCTGAGGCCATCATGGAGCTGCTGAAGGTGCATTTTTAAATACACTGGACGTCTGTGTGAGTGATGGGAAGGCACGATGGTGAACAAATATTGGAAAAAAAAGGGTGATGAACATCTCTGACACTCAAGGTAAGGACATATGGTCGGGGGAAGAAAAAAAAATCAATGATATTCTACTCAGCAACCAATGTGGGAGAAATGGAGTGAGACCTTCTGCAGAGTCACTTGATCTTTTTAGAGCTGATGCAGACCAAACTGATTTATCCTCAGCGGCATGAACAATAACAGATAAAGGAATATTTCACGACTTAAATGAAGGTCAAAGAATGAAACTCGGCAATTGAAATGATACTCAACGTTATTTAATTAAATGTACCTATCAATTTATAATAGTGCCTTCATTCTGAGGATGAATGGTGTGGAGGAATTTAATGTGCCACCCATCCAGGTTATTATTAATCGTCCTGGCCATTAATAATTGGACAGTAAATATTCATTACAAGCCTCCATATCATGACATGAAGGCTATGTCTGGCCAATTAAAAATGCATAAGGAGTAATGGGGCTTTATGAATAACTTAGCAGATGCCTCTCGATTGCTCGAGCGTGAGAAAAGCAACAGAGACTTATACAATATGACAGTGTGTCTATGCAACATGTAACAGTGCAGATTGCTCTACAAATCTAAATAGGAAGGCTTTAACTAAGCATGGCAATAGATTTATATTCTACCAAAGAAAAGAACATGTTACAGGTTAGCATTCATCCTGTGTAGTGGTGCATTCCTAATATATGCAACATAACTGAGATAGTACACGTGGTATATCAGCATTTTTTAGAAGAATTTATCTGCATTGTATTTTGCTGTATAGCATTTTTCTATATTGTTTTAACTTATTTTTTGGTGCTTTCTGACTGTTAATCCAAGTGTACTGTAGATGCCCAGTAGATGTCAGGTTTGTATAAGGAAAAGGTGTTACTGACACCTACCTCACTGATACTCCCACAGACACTTTCATCCCTTTCGCACTCGTAGATCCACCACAGCCAACAAAATGTAGCCCAACTCACGTGGATTTTCACCCCACATGTAATAGATATGATAATGTTATACTCAACCTTTTTTTCTTCCACCTTCTCTCACCATTTAAATTCTTCAGAAAGGAAAATGTTGGTTTGACAGTGGGTCAGTTGCTCAGTATGGATTCACTGTTGTGCTTAATGAGGCTTCATCGGGGTTGAATGTTGCTGACATGAAGTTGCAAATCACGATGGCTCCCACTGAACATCTGCAGACATTTCCAAATCCTCTAATGAGTCCTACTGTGGGTAGATGGCCACCTGATAATCCAACTGCTAGCACAAGTCCTTATGTGTAAATTAATCGCTGTATTGGGAACCACTTTTACTTCAAATATGCACACAGTGAGCACTTTTGTGATGATTTTGTTATGAGTGTGTGATGTATGCAATATATTTTGTCTCATCAGAATAGAGCATGTGTAACTGGAAAAATAGATTTGGCTCAACCGTCACCCAGTGGAGGAAATGAGCTGCTCTTTTGCCCAGCGAGCATCTGTCAGCAGTTTATTTGCATTTCAGAAATCAGTGTGTGATTATCTACTGAGTTACATCCAAAACATGACTTAGAATTGAACAGACAAGACCTGTCCTGAAAGGAAAATGTCATATTCACATAGTTATTATTTGTTGGCTATTAGTTGTAGTGGTCTTTAAGAACATATGTGCATGCTAAGTGCTGCTCATGTGAAGATGATGGTCCTCAATCTGCCATGCATAATCTTCATGCAAAGCATTTTGAGATGTAAGGCAGTGGAGTCTATTTACTATATTCATACTTTCATAATATTTATTTGTTGACAGAAATGTCAGAAAGTTGCTCAATATCAGCTGAAGTCGAAAAATATCACTGGTGTTATTGCACTCATTAATCTTAAGTCACCCCTCTGTATTTGGGTATTAATTTGGATGGAACAATTACCCAATTGTATTTGTTGCTTTTATCTCAGGAGGCCTTTTGACAAACATGTTTTTTTGGCAGGTATTTGTGTGTTTTCAGAGCACTCAGCTGTCATGTACACATGTCTCCTCGCATTATTTTGAAAAGGCATTGCTATGGCCACCTTGACTTGAGTGCTAACCCAGATGACTGTGATTGGATCAAGAGATGAAAAAACCTGTCTGCTCTGCCGGGAAAGTCCTAAAATTCAAGAGCATCCAGCAATCATTTCCATTCTGTCTAGTGCTGTCATACTCAGTTCATCCACTCTCTCTGTGATCTTCATGTTACATTCACAACCTGGATCTAAGTTCTGGCAATGCAAGCAAATGTGGGTCCTTCTGCGATCATAAAATGGACTGACACTGAATCATCCTTCAACCTGTTGTCTGGCAAAACTAAGTGTGACGTAGTATAGGAGCCTTTGTTGTGCTGAGGGGTGCCATATGTTGATTTGTCCATGGATGAAGTATGGCATGTACGAATGCCCTCTGCTGAGTGCAAACCAGGAGATGCTCCAACATCCCAAACATGGACAAAATTTTGTGACTGGTTTTGGACCAGTATGTGCACTTTTAATTTAGCACCTATGTGTCAGATGTAGCATCCATGTGTTTACTGATAAGTAGATTTTCTGCATATGAGGAATGTGTCTCGGTATGTTGGTGCAAAAATAAAAAACATAATAGCACACAGATATAGGAAAATACAAAAGGAAGTACTGCAAGTTAGAAGCATGAATTAGATCTAAAATACATAATAATGCAAAACAATAATGGAAAATTCATTGCAGGATATTATTTCTCAGTACTGGAACAAAGACATTTATCACTCATTTGCAAACTTGTTTAGACTATATTTCAACAGTAGCCGTCCAATACAATAATACCAAGTGTTGTTTCAAGAAGGACCTTAAACTCTACACTGACAGGAAGTACTGCAGGTCTGCTGTTTAGATAGCATAGCAATTCATAGGTCATATTTATATTCAAACATTTTAATAAAGTGCAGTAATTAACTTCTCAAGAAAGAGAAAGCGGATGTCTTCATCACAGTGAAAGAGAGCTATTGTTTATGTGGGTCTACATTTGACAGCAGTCAATTGACAAGTGCCGGCTGAGACTCTTCTCCGAACCATGGAGAGTTGCTTCGGAACAGGTGGTGCATCTACTTAGCTGAACAGCTTGTTTTGCGTGGTTGCTGAAAATAAACATCGACTGATCCAGAAACTTATTACCAGTATCCGTCCATTCGTGGACTGTTTTGTTGCAACAATGACCAATTGAACATAACTTGTCTATAATTGCTTTTTTTCATTCTCTCCTGGTTCTGAGCTTTTTCTATTGCCCAGTGCCAGCAGGGCTCAGCAGAGATGTTATAGCTGTGCTGCACACTGCGGACAGTCGCCGAGCCCCGCAGCAAACGAGAGGACATATATATCACTTGACTGTGTGTCAGGACGATTACTGGATAAAGATCACAATATGACACTTTTCCTTTTCTGTGCTGGCTCAGTGAACAGAAGGAAAGCTCCTGCAGCCCAGCATGCCCCTGTCCAGGATATTGATCACAGATCTCACACTTAAGACCTCTCGAGCCTATTAGGGAAAAATCATTCTCATTTTCTATTGTCAGAACATCCCACTCATTCTCAGTTTGGGATTGCACAGATTTTACAAATGATAATCTACATGTGATCATTTTAGAGTCCTGTTCGTTTCTTTTGTGGCTCTCTTACAAGCAGTCGTTATCAAGGATTTTTACACTCAATATTCAGTATTCAGTAGTGGAGATTGTATGATAAAAGCTTGACAAATTCAAGGACTCAAATATACGAGAATTTGTTTTAATAACAAATTTCAACAAATGCCATGTAAGTACCAAAACCAGCACTGTGTCTACTTTTATTTGAAAAAAAAACCCAGAGAGATTTTCTTTCATTGCTGGGCACTGTAGTATTTACTCAAGACAAAAACAAAAACAAGAGTAAAAAACATATTTGTTAGGGATGATTTTTCAGCCTGGATTAATACATGTTTAGCACCCTGGTGAGTATTTAAAGTATCAGGATGGCGTACAAGCGATGGTATTGAAAGAACAAGCCACCCAGTGCAGCAGTGTGGCCCATGGATGTGGACGTCATGGTGTGTGGACAACAATGAAGCACATTGAGAAAAAAGCCAGCAGGATGCATTTTTTGTTGTTTTTGTTGTTTTTTAATTTATTAATCTAGAGAAACACACAGGATATCACAATTCATCGAGTTGTGTTTTATTGTCTCTGCAAAGTTGTGCACTCTGCTTTGACTTTCGTAAGTAAGAATTTATTTAGCTTCTTGTGAAATGATTACTTTTTCACTGTGTACCAGGTGATCCCTGCATAGATTTACATGACAGTTGTACTAATGAGTTTACTCCCAGTGTGTGCTACCCAAATCAATCCCACATTTTATGCTTCTGTTTTGGTAATATGGGAAACACATACTGCCCACCTTACATAGGGGCTCTATTTTTCTTTGCTCTCAATGCCCTTTTTCTTGCTAGTGCTACAGGGGGAGCGGGGCACTATGACCCTTAATCTTTTCTATTCTTTTCGAGAATGGCCAGAAACAAATCAATAGTGCAAACAAAAGCATTTTTATATATGCAGTTATTAGGTCATAAGCTACAGTATGTCACACTTCATTCCAGCCACAGCTGAGGCCTGCAGTGTGGCCGGCTCTCCCCCAGCCCTGTCCCCGCAGGGACATTATGAGAATCATAAATAATACGTGCTAATGAGATATGAATTGATTACGTGGGGAAAAGCTTGACGCTCTCAATCCATCACCCTAAATGATGTTTAACAATAGATTACCAGCCAATAATTCCTCCAATATGAGATTAAATAAAATAGCAGGGCAGTTTTCAGCAGACTACCGCCGCCTCCCTCTCCTCCCATTTTCCAACGGGTGGAAATAAATCTGCTCAATTACTGTACCATCAATCCGTTTTTCACCGCTAAGGACATTATTATTTCATTTAGAGCTTGTTCATGCATCATAGATTATTTCATTTTACTCAGTCAATACGGAGAAGTGCAGTATTTTATGTTGTCCACTGGGGCTCATGGTGAAGTGGGGTATTAATGGAGTATATGTGGCTCGGGAAGAGGGGGGTTGCTGTAAATAGGAGAAACGTGGTTATCACCTGGGTGCAGTTAGACTAGCCCAGATGTATATATATTCATGCTCACATTTTCAGTTTTCTGGGAGATATATACATTTGCTGCGTGCTGTCCTCGGGCACCTGACAGACAATGAGAAAATGGTTCTCCTTCAAACCTGTGATCAATTGAAACTGCATTAGCCGTGCCTATAAGATGATTTGGAACATCACTTCAATCCCAAAGAACAATGAAAATTGGATAACACACATGCTCACTGGGCTCTAACTTAGCTGCAAATCATGTTAAGGTTTTCAGTGAAGCCAAAGTTGTGATTGGTTATTTCTCCTTTAACTGCATCAAGTTGTACCTCTGAGGGTTTACTTGTGATGATCTGTGTTAATGTGTGCTCTTATCGCTTTTCTATGGCTCAAAGACACACAGGCCCAGAAACAAACACAGGAAGCGGGAGCACTCGCAATGAAATTCCAAATAAAAGCTTTTGATCATTGGTTGTTGTCTTGACATGTGCTCCAAAAAATGCAGCGTTTTCACTTTGGAGGTTGGCAGTTGACTTATTTCTCACAATTTTAGGTAACTGCAGAGGGGCCACGTTCTGAATGCAGAGAGAGATTTCAAAGACAGGTTTTAGTGAGGCCGGCATTGACTACATCTTTATCTCAGCAGTGCAATGTTACAGACTGAGAATGGTTCGCTGATCCAGTGACTTTTCTTCTCCTTGGTGACCTGTCTCTGTAAGTGCTCCTGTCCCATCATGCAACAGACAATTGAACTCCTGTGTAACTCTGAAATTGTCTTTTAGAGGTTCTGTATTATAAAGCATGCCCTAATGAGTGAAATTAAAAACTTTGGCTCAAACCACAGATCTTAATCAGTTCAGATGGCAATGACGGTTTGTCGGCTTCTCCAACACGTTGGTGCTGTCACATGGATTGCTGGGCTATTTAGTACACACTTTTACACCAGATGATGAAGACAACTGACATCTTCCTCTTGTGTCACCAGAAGGCAGAACTTTTTAAAAACATTTTTTTGTGAAATGTCTTGACATCTAAATGATGGATGTACGCAATGGAGGCATTCATGGTCCCCAGAGGATGAATTCTCATGATTCTGGTGATCCCCTGATCTTTTCTCCGGTGTCACCATGCGGTTCAAGCCTATGGATTAAAGTGAAATATTTCAACAGTAAGTGAATGGACAGTTAAATTATTATTACATTACATACATATTACATTATGATTACATTAAAAAGTTAGGACATTCCCATCAGCCCCAGCTGTATTTAATACATATAAACACCTTTTAGGCTGTTGCCATTGCTCTGCTGGATGCCATGGATAAATCTACAGCAAGCACAAGGGATCCTCAACCTTCTCCTCTTTATAAATGTGTTTGGTTTATCAGATTGTTGGTGTCTTTTGGAAGAAATGTAAGACAAAGAGCGACTGGGTCAGCAGTGCCACAGCCCAGTGAGCCAATCATCAGCATCAAGCCAAGCCACGGACAGCAGTGTTTAAGAGGTGTGAACTCAAGAAGCAGGAAATGGGCCTTCATCTTGTTAAAATATGGTTCAGAGGCATGATACAGCTCTGGAGATACATGTATCTCATACAGCCGTTTATGATCCATCAGCGATGATCTTTGGAAAATAATCCCACTTCACCACTGGTGGTGCGCCCACAGTTTATCTCAAGCACCAACTCTTCTCTGATTCTTACATCTTCCACCTCTAAGTCCCAGCGATCATGCCTGAGTCCCTTTATACCTTGGCTTTGTAGCATCCCTCCTCATCCCTTTCTATCCTGTCTTCCCAGTGCTCATTCAATCCTCTCCCCTCTCTGTGTCTCTTTGCTCCCTACATGGCCTCCTGTGGGTGAGGAGTTGAGTGGGCTTGTCTAGGGGCTGAAGTCGGGGCTGGATTGGGAAGAAGTGGCTGTCACAGTGTCTGATTAATGACCCGTCGGTGGCGTGTCCAGCCACATTAGGGCTCCATGTATCTACCAGCGTCCACACGGGGCGAGGGGCTTTGTTCTGGGAGGAAATGGTGTCAGCTGCCCACAGCCGTTTGCCTATAAAAAGAAAAAGATTTACTGTCATCAAAGGGCAGATTAAAGCCCACAATGGCGACATTGATTTTTTTTCTAAACCAAAAAATTCACATTTTGGGGAGAAGCCATTCCAGGACTAGAGAGAGATATGATCAGCTTATTTGGAAAGGATAATATGGAATCGTCTCCCAGAATGAACTTTGAAAGAAGTAAATTGTAAATATTGATTTCTGAAATGAAGTGTCAATCTTGGTTGGGCCAAGATTATTCCTATCATCTGGCTGAACCCCCAGCAAACGATGAATTCAAAACTGCTGACAAAGTGGAGTGTATAGGATTTCTGTTAGGAGCAGTCGGCAGCGCTTTACCGCTTGGCCGGCCTGAGCCCCTGCCGGTAATGGCTGTTCAATTTTATCAGATAACGGAGGAGATCTCATCAGAGGCGAAAAATGAAATGAACTGTGACTCCGAATCAGGATCCCTGCTCTTATCCCAGCAAAAATCATCCGCACGGGGCCCAGGGCTTTCCATTATTTCAGGTCACTTCATTACGGCCCTGCACACAGGACCCAATTGCTACAAACAAAGCAGGCCCTTCCTGTCTCACCCAGGGGTCGAATGTGAGGGGCAGTTTGATAGGCTCTTGACGTGTCCAGGGTTATCCCATTACCACTTAAGAGGGTTGCTGAAAGGCAGCAAATCTCGCCCACTTGTTTGTTATCCTTTCTCACCCTTTTGTATCATGAGAGGTTTTATTGTTCACCTTATTTCTCATGGTGGAAAATAATTCATCTTTTCCAGTTGTGGTTCACAATTGATTTTTTTTGTTTGCTTTTTTGGTCATATGGATGATGAAGGTAAGGTGAAATTTGGAGGACAAATTTACCAATGCTTATGAAATGTACAGATAATGTTGTACTTTTAGATGACAACATGTATAACATATAAATAGAAGGGCCCCCACCGCCAACCCTAGCCTTTATAAATAAACATGAAAGAGTAAACTCTGCATGATTAGCACCGGTTACATCCTGACGGGTGCGTGCACATACGTGTGCATACGTGTGTGTTTTTCTCGCTCGCAGTAATGAATGAAATAAGCTGTTATCGCAGAGGAATTTGTAGCTTTGTGAGTAATTACAGTTTTTGTTCCAGCCTCCATAGGCCCCGCATTGATCTTCAGGAAGAGGGTGGTCGATACACATGGGGGCAGGGGCATTTGATAGCTGCATGGGAGAAAAATGACGTCGGTCCAAGCAGGGAGATTTGTAATAGAGCGATAACACAAGCTAAAGGTAGGGAAACAAAGACTGAGGATTCTCCGCCTTCCTTGACTTCTCTGATAACATTTTTCGCTCTGAAAAGTGACCGTTTCTGCAACTATTTCAGGCTCCTTTATGGATTAGCGCATGGCTAAAAGAGAGCAAAATCAAACTTAAAGGTGTACATTATTAAATCAGTTTTCAGTTTTTTTTCATTGTAATCCAGTCATGCTATCAGATTTTTCTTCTCTCTTCTCTTTCATCTTTTCAAAACAGCTTAGAGCAGGACTTCAGCTGATTGAGACTTATCTGATCAGCTATGAGCTCTAAACCACCGGATCCATACATTGACCCACGCAGGCTTGAGTTACAACATCCCAGAGCTGGCAGTTTTTTTTTATGCCACTGATACGTAACATCTTTTCTCTGTGTTATTTTCCTGTCACGCAGGATTCAAACGCACTGCGCACAAAACACGGCAGGCAGTAGGTGATAATCACTAAAGCGAAGCGATGATCGAGTCACACTGTTCATAATAAATCGAGAAATAAAATGATGTGAAAGTATGAGAAGCTTTAAGTGTAGGCCTCACGTCTGGAGCGGTGATTAACACAATTTGATAAAATGAAAACAGTTTTTTTTTCCCCATGTCAGAGTAACTGTTCTCTAACTTGATTTCATGCAGAGAAAGATATTAAGCCTATTTCAGGATTATGTGATATGTGTCATACTTTCTGAAGCATTACGATAGATAAGGTTGAGCTTTATTATGTTATCAAATGTGATTTTATTCTTTTAACGTGACATGGGTGTAACAGACTTTTCTTTTAGTTTTATTTTGTTTATTGCCTGCAAACAAGGCAGCAATAAAACTACACATCAAGGCACCAGTAACAATTACTCAATAACATGATAGTTTAACACTCACAGCAGACGTTTTTCTCAATTATAAGTTATTTTTGATACTTTTATATAAGTAACATTTTTAATGCAATGTTCTACGTTAACTTCTTCATGTTGTCTACAAGCTCATCATCCGCAGACCAAGATTGTGGGTTTTCTCTGATTTTTCCAAACACAAGTATATGCGCACTTTAATTTCTTATTTACAACAACAACAAAAAACAACTAAAAATCTCTTTTCAGTTATATAGTCATTAAAGTTGTGAAGTTAGATCCACTCAGTTGAGTTTTCTAAAATGAGACACGGGTAGTTGTACCATCTATGTGGTCCACAGTTGTCCCACCTAGAGAACAATGTCCAGGGAGATTCCTCAGTTTGAGAGACACATGCCATGTGGAAGTCCCCGAAGAGGTCAGCTTTCACTTCCTAAAATTGGCCTGCTTTGGAAATCCTCTGGTCTGCTATCTCCTTGGACGCTCCGGTGTGACCGCGCAGAGGACACTTACAACAAAAAGAAAATGGCCTTATTCCCTCTCTTATCTCATCCGCTCAGAGTAACACAAAGTTGACATTAATAGAAAATAAAAAGGAAAAAGTCTTGAAACAAAGTTGAAGCCTTTGGTTACGTTTCAGAGCACAGGGCAATTTAAAAGCCTGAAATGTGGAATTAGAGAGGATTTGATGCGTTTCAAATTGAACGGAGGGGGACATCGTCAGTGGCGTTTGCACCTTCAGGCATTATTTAAGTAATGTCTTGTGGCACGTTTGAGGCATTGGAGGCAAGGGCATAGAAATGAGGGATTTATGCAGACGCCACTGCGGTTTTATCTCCCCTCCTCAGTCTGGGTGCACGCTCTGCTGAGGGAAAAAACAAGCAGACATACAAGTAGATCCAGATCATACAGAGTATGTGTTTGAGCTATCTGGATATTCACTTTAAACATCTAAATCAAGCTGTTCTCAACGGACCTCATCCACTCCTTATCGAAACACAAGCAGTGCCAGATAACTTGATTTGCTTAAGGAATGGAGGAGATATTAACAGCACTTGACTACGGCAGTGGCCCCTTCTGTTGTTGGTATTAAACCTATCCAGCACTTCATTATACCTTCACTCTCTGGAGAGTCTCGGCGTACAGTCTCTCTTTATCTCCTCTTTTCTCCCGTGTGTTGCTCCCTCCTTCTCCTTCTCTCTCTCTCTCTCTCTCTCTCTCTCTC
>JAOXYL010000043.1:19682171-19696730 GCA_028564955.1 Terapon puta
CACACACACACACACACACACACACACAAACACAGCAGCCCTTGACTTTGGCGTCAATAAGGCTGACCGTCTTTGTGAGAGTATCGACAGTTATCAAAAAATGCCCTTGATGTAATTTCATGCCTGTCGACACTCACGGGCCATATGCTGAGGATTATGGGATGCCTGCGTGCCGCAGAAGTGTAAGGCACTGCAGAGCTAGGGGGCCCGGGCCCTGGTCACTTTATAGGAGCCTTTAACGGCCCACACAGCCAATGTTAGAGCCACAATAGCCGAGTACAGCAGAGTGTCCACTGGGGGCTACCATCAGCCCCATCTACGGAGCAGCCAGGGAATCCCGCCCCTCCCGCGTGAGACACTAACTTATCACATTAAAGCGTCCGCAGTGTCACAGCATATGTCGAGTCTCTGCGTTTGAGGCTTTAATGTCATAAGACTCTCATTTACATTTTGGGAGGTATTCACAAATGCGCCGTGAAACAGAGGGCAGTGAGCAGGCAGCGAGTGCTCTGGTGAGGGCGTTTTATGTCTGCATAGTTTTCTTCCTTTCAAAGTGTCATTGAGGATGGAGAGCACAGCGAGTGCTGCACTTGCTTTTCTGCCTCCGCAAACAGTTTGTGAAGGCCTGTGAGTGCGAGCGCCGCCGCTGTAATTCAAGCGTCATGAATAAGCTGTCTCCGGACGTACAGTAGGTCAGATATGAGAGTAAAATACCGGCAAACTGCCTTGTGTTATTTAAAAATCCACCACTGCCGGTAGACATCTGATCAGGAATGTTTCAGTATGTAGATATATGAGAATGCCTGTTTATGTTAAAAATGTTTTTTACGTTTAATACATTATTAAAATGGTAAATGCTCTAATCTCATGTAATGTTATGTAAGTTCAGCCTGTTCAGCCTCATAAGGCTGCATTTTGTTGCTGTTTGATGAATCAGTGTCAGTGATGAATCAGCTGTATCTCCAGAGTTTGAATTTTTCACAGAAAAACAGAAAAAGAATTAAATCTTATATCTTTATGAAATGAAAAAAGTTTTCATAAGGTGAAAGAGGCATTTGTTGCCATCCTGCTGGTTGAGAGGTAAAGAAGACCTTGACCACCATAATCCCCCGTGTGCATGTGTCAGGCTGGTCGTACTGTTATTTCTCCAGTATAAATTCACATAAAAAAAACCCAGTGGATTATCTGAAGAACGCATTGTTTCAAAACTAAGCCTGAGCTATTTTTCCTACTTTTTTAAGAACTGGACATTTTGTAAATGTGTGTTTTCTTCACAGGGCAGCAGTGTTGAACAAATCATGACATTCCTCACCTGATTAGTGAGTACTGTTTTAAATGAACACATTCACTCTCAAGATTCGCACAGTTATCTGCCCTTAATTCCTCATAAATCCTAAATTCACAATCCTTTCTGGCACGAGGGATGTTTCTTTTTCTCTTTCATAACAGAAACAATGTGACATGCGCAGTATAGAGGAATTCAGAAGTCTCCACCAACTGTATCTGTTGCAAAAGACACCATGTCTTCCCTGAACCTTTGGTTGCATTGTATGCATATTACAACCCAAACTAAACACTTTGGCAGTGATTTCGTTGGTTTGCATCCTTTTGCTAGCTTGAATTTAATCAGCCACCCCCCCTCCTTTTCTGTCTTTCTGCACTGCTTTGTTTTTCCTTCTGCGGAGTTGGTATCTGAAGCGCCTTAGCTGTTTTGTAAGCATGTGCACATCCTGATCTCTCATAATATTAGTTAAAATCAATGTGCTGCTTTTTTAATTATTGCTCATGGTACAAAGCGGGGAAGGCTCATTTAAGGGGGGATCGATATGGGAGAGCGATTGGTAGACGGTGGAGCTGTACATCAGGCGGCTTGATGTGAAAATCATTGGGGCCTGTGCAGGCTGTGGCTCGCGCTGATCATCCTGGTTAGCCCCCCAGCTGGCTGCAGGGCCTGGGTAATGGGTGAACCCTCCGTGAACCAGCATCCTTAGCCTCCGCAGCACCCCTCAGAGCAGCGCACAGTCTCACACCGCCCCAGCCGCGACGCAGGGCAGGAATAACACATCATAAACTCTATTACAAATAGAATCAAAAAAAGTAAGGCAGAAAATTCAGGTGCATTTCTCATTCTCCTCTCTTCATCTCCCCATTGATTATCTGTGCCTGGGATTATTCTCTTTTTATTTGGTCCTGTTCCCTCTCTTGTGCTACTCTTTCCCCCCATCCCTAGATACACCAGTGCATTGTTCCTCCATGTGCACTTCTATTATCTCTGCTATCTGTCCCCTGACCGCGACCAGGCCTGACTGGAGGCTTGCGCTACTCTGCTCCGTGGGCTTTAAAGAGGTTAATAACTTGGGCCTGCGGACATTATTTAAGGGTGGCCAGAGGAAATGTAACGCTCCCCTGTTTCTGTTGCTTTAGATCCACCTTTGACCCCGGAATCGTCCCTCCCTCCCCAGCCCACATGACAAACACATCCTTACATCCACCGCATCCCACTTTCTCTCTCTTTCTCCACACTTCCTCTCCTCCCTCCTCAGTTTGGGGCGGAGGCCGGCTCAGATCTCCTTCATCATGCAGTTTGGCCCCTCTGGCGCTAAACTGATACAAATGACGTTAATCTCGGAAAGTGTGAACGGCAGCGTTTCACAGCCTCTTACTGTTATTTGTCACCATTTCTGTCTTCAAAATGGCTCCATTTTGCACGGAGATAAAAAAAAAAGAAGAAAAAAAGTTAAAAGCCCAAATAATTGTTTTCATCATTAGGTCACTCCACATTTATCATGTACTTTGTATATCAGCGTCCACTGGATGATTTATACTGGCTCTTCTGCAACCAATAGGATACCACTATGAGGGTATCAATCCCTATAAGCACTGATCCAATGTACAATCAGCATCTAGGAAAGCTAGGTTGCACATCCAATGTTCCCAAACGGACAAAAAGGGAAAAAAGAAAAAAAAAAACTCTGCTTCCCTTCTTTGCTACCTCTTCCAATTTTGAATAGAGTTACCAAACAGCAGTTTGAAGTAAAACTATTTAAAACCTTTGTGTTATAGCAGGAGTAGCAGATATATATAGACAACTATTCTGAGTTGTTATGTGTATTTTCTTTTCTCTCTGTGATGAAAAAATGGATTTAAT
Source organism: Terapon puta (assembly GCA_028564955.1). Taxonomy (NCBI): domain Eukaryota; kingdom Metazoa; phylum Chordata; class Actinopteri; order Centrarchiformes; family Terapontidae; genus Terapon; species Terapon puta. The sequence continues at coordinate 19,685,320 of JAOXYL010000043.1, forward strand.
GTACAAGCCATTGTTAAAAAAACACATTAGTAAGGCTTAAAATGCATTTTGACATTAGCTAAAGGCACTTGTGCAATCACTTAAATCAAATGTCTATATTTTGACAAGCTACCAGAATATAATTTGTCCAATTAGAATTTAATACTGGTTAGACACAGTGACCCTTCCCTGTATATCACATTCTGAAACACTAATGTAATGGTTGTTTCTCATTTGGCCGGTCTTTTTCAGATGATTGTTATATATCATCTTGATCATTCACATGCTTACATACACACAGCGCTCACGCACTCAGTCACTCACACTGAAGGGAAGTGGTTATTCAGGGCATCAATCATTCGTCTGTAAGAGCAGTTCATTTACTAATTAAAATCTTAAAAAAAAGAAAGCAAAATTGACTAAGCACTAAATTCTTAATCGCAAGTTTTGACCAGCAGCAGACGATAAAATCTATTGCGAGATATCAATCAGGCCCATGCAAATAGCTTTTATGAACCAGCCTTTTTTTTCTGCCTGATCACCAAGGTCATTTATTTTGGCTTTAATTCCCCCTCTTAGCACAATGTATTCAATCATTCAGATTGTATTGTGTTGCGGATGAGACTCCTTCTCTGATGACAAAGCACATCGGATAAAAAAGTAAATAAATTAAAGTTCAGATCTGAGTGGATATCAGTAAATTACATGCATGCTTAATTTTCCTTGCTTGTCAGTGTTGATGCCTGTCATTTCCAAAGGGTCCGTGTGCTTTATTCTAATGAAAGAGGCGGAGGGCACAACACTCTTTCATTTGGCTGAAAATGCTCTGTTCGGCCAGATTTAAGATGAAATGATGCTTTTGGTTATGGACCGTGATTAATGTCAAGGACATCAGGGTTCATCTAAATATAGATGATCTGCATGTGCCTGCAGCGATGCTGAGTCTGCACCATGCAGAGATCACACACAGATAAATATCACCCCTGTGCCATATAATAACATGGAAGAAGTAGCACAAACTTGAAGTATCTGGCTTGATAGGGACTGATAAGAGGCACAAGATTAACACTGCCTTTAAAGGCAGATAGGAGTAACCACAGAAACAGTGACGTGAAGAAAAAAAAAAGTTAGCCAAACCGTATGAGCGATATACAGTATGTTTTTGCCTTTAAAGGCCTGTAGTCACGGACTTTACATAAAACCAAAATGGACATTTATGTTTGGATCTAAAAGGGGCAGAGAAAACACAACATAGATAAAATGTGTTTCTTCTTCTTGTTTCTTCATCTGCTTTCTTGTCCACTTCAACTAACAAGCTAGTTTAATACACCAATCCTAAAATAAACACATTTAAATCTGTGACTCAAAGAGAGTTTAACCACATAAATCCAAGTAAACTCCACTATAAAAAAGGCTGCAGAGACGGCAGCTACTTCTACTCTACTAAAATTGACAAAGTAACTATTTGCAGGACTAGTTTATCTGAAACATCAAACTTTACATGGTGGCCCTGCAAAAAAAGAACACATTTCTATAACATAATCATTTTCATATGGCAGCTCAGATAAAAAAGTCAGATCATGATCTTCACTAAACTTAAAGAAATCCATCTATCCATCTTGTCTTTGTGGTGTATGGAAGTCCTTCAAATGTGTACTTATAAATACTGGAGTATCTGCAATAAACATACCTTAAGTGTTGATAGTAAAAGTAATGATTGTGCAAAATGTCTCTGTACGTTATTGCATCATTATTTTTGATGATCCAACAAAAAGTATTCAGATGCTGTAGTTAATCTGTTACAGTGATTCATATTTTACGTGTAAGGAGCTAATCTATAAACTAACTATGTATAACAGTTAAATGAATTCATTCAGTAGGAACTAGGTAAAGTAGGTAGAAGGTATATCTCCTTAGATGACATTGAGTATAAAATAGCAGAAAAAGTATTAAAGTATAATGTCTAAAAAAAGTTAAGTAGAAGTACTTAGTTACTCCCCCGCCCCACTGCCTTCAGATATAAGAAAAATAAAATAATAATATGCTTTGTAACACAATACAAATTACATTAAATAGACATGTTGTGAAATCTCGAGCATCAGAGTGTAGGGTGTGCAGTGCAGTTTCCTAGTAATGATATTTTTCACAACGTATCCAAACAAACATTGCGTGCAGCCACTATATCATCCTGTAACTGCCTTTCCCCCCGCAGAGAGCACGGTGGAAAAACACCCAGATCCACAGCTGCTTTCATCGAGATTGAGTCAAGTTTCTCTTTGATGGGCGAATGTAAATGTGTCATTTATACCTGTCTTGTCTTTTATCATGATAAAGCAGTTCATACTCCGGGAAAAGGGGAAAGAGAAACGCGAGCAGTAGCTTCATTCATCGCCTGTCCTGTTTCATTCACACGCTTGTGATTCTCTATCATGCTCCTCTCAGCAGCCGTCAAGAGGCCAGCTCGCATTGAAACAAATCTCTCATATTCTGCTTTTTGATTTCATTCTTTCTCCCTGTCGTCTCTCCTATTAGCTTATTCATTCTTCACATGTGACTGCCAGCCTGTTAAGGTCATATTAAACCAAAGCAATCCACTTTAAATGGTTATCTACGACGCGCATTAAAAAGCTCTTTGCTGCCCTTTAAATATTGTGATTGGGTTATAGGGGGGTCGCTGTTTCGGAGCGCTGATCGCTCTCCCAGGAGCCTGCTTCAGAATATAAATTGAGTAATATTATAAAGGCGGGCACTCCAGAAGGACTGGGTAATGAATAGGATTCATGATCTGAGGAGGAACAGGAGGTCATGCAATGAAGTGAAATACTCTAATAACTCCAATCCAAACCCACTCAGATGATGATACATTAACTGAGAGACCCTTGTATTCCTGTTTTTTTTTCTCTCTCTCTCTCTTGCGTCAGACTATATGAACATTACATCTATTCCGAAGCACTTGCTGTGGAAAAAAAAGAGAAAGCTGATCCGGGTGGTAATGGTTATTTAAAGTTCTCATTTTGACTTTAATGTCAAGGCCACCTGCAACAGTGGTAGAGGGTCAGATCAAATCTCTGCAAATCTTCTAATCTTCTGGGAAGACATGAATAAAAAAAGAGAAGAAGCTGATTTGTATTGTGTTACTCATGCAATTTCATGATCTTTGGCTAACGTCTCAAGAAATGTAGCAGACAGATCAGACAACAGATTACTCTCACTGAAGGCCTAAATACAAGATATTAAGATTTCAGACGTAATCCCCCGCGATTATGATTTTTTTTTTTATCTGCGAGGAATTACATTCATCATCTTACATAGTAAGCTGTGTTTATTTGAGGTGGCCCATGGATAGTTTTGCATGTTATCCCTTCAGATCAAGACAAATCTGGTAGATACTATCATTGGCCTTCTGCCTCTCTGTATCTCGCTTGTACCTGAGGACGACTGATGATTGCATGTTATTTAACTGTGCCCAACTGGGATTACCAGTAAAGCTCTGCTCCTTAGTCATAACTTATCAAAAGGAACGATTGCAGCAACGGCCACTGGGTGCAAAGAGTGGCTCGATGTGATTTCTTTCAGTTGTGATATTGCATTTTTTTTTTTTGCCTTTGCCTTTGCAGCGCGATTGAAGCGTTGCAAACATTTACTGTTATATCATGCTTTTAATAGAAAGCAGTAGGCTTTCTCTCTGTCAGTTGATCTTGATGGAGTGTATAGGAGTGCTGGAATGAGTCGGGCTTCTTGCAATCAGGCACAGGGAAAATGGTTAATTCCACTTGTGATGACACCGGCTCGGCAAGCACAACAGTTTTCAAGTGCTGACACTGACCAGTAATGACTGAACGAATGGATAGAGAATAGAGAAGGTGTGTGTGTGTGTGTGTGTGTGGTGGGGGGTTTGGATGGAGAAGGGCTAAGGAAGGATAGAGGAGTCAGTAAAAGAGACACTAGTAAAGTATGAGAGAGAGAGAAAGAGGGAGTAAGAGAGACACAGCTGCTTCTGCACAATCGCTTTGCAGCATCTACAGTCCCAGGCCAAAATACCATTAATACAAGTGTCAGAGGAGTGAGTGGAATCAGGCACAGCGCGATGGCTTTGAGTGGCTTGAGAAGAAAATGCTCAGGATCCTTTGGGGACGGGCCTGTCCGAGACGGCCGTCCATTCTTCGGGTCTCCTTTTGTGGCGCTGCCTCTCTGTCCATCCCCTTCCTTTTATTTTGTGTGAAGATTAAATTGCACATGATCTCTAATGTCTCCGGCCCTCGGCTTGTCGTAGGTCGACGACCTCCATGCGGCTCAGATAATAGATACATCCTCTGTTTGTCTTGTGGTGAAACGCTCGTCCGCCACAGTCCAGTAACCCGCCATTGTCACACAGTCTGAAGCAATTAAGTAAAATGGTGGATAAAGCCTCGCTGCGTCCTTTCAATATTTATTACATCCTCCTTGTGAAAAGAGCTATTTAGTCGCTGTATCTAAAATGATCACTAATGCAATTACAAGTGCATTTAGAATACACATTAAGGGTAATCTTCACCCCTTAGAGGGGACCCCAGTGCTCCAACGAGTGGAGATAACGGATGAAAGTTACAAAGGATGTTACATGTCTGTGAATAACAAAGAATAGAGCCACTATGTCGAGAAAGGCAAAAATGCATTTTGAGGCAGGTTCACATCAGCGTTTCTTCTTATCTTTAAAGTGTTCACCTGTAAATGCATTATTTATTTATTTTGTCCCCATAATGCTAAATGTCATTACTGTTATGTGTTACACCTGTCCATCAGGCAGCATGAGTAGCGCGTTTTCATCGAACTTCCTGCTGCAGATCTCCGAGCTTGTTTTTCGCGGCGCTCTCTTTTCTTTGTCACTTCAGACAGGCCGGCTGTAACTCTCCTGCTCCATTTCCCTTCTATTTCAAACAAATTTGAAACACAAAACATAGTCTTGATATACGTTGTGGGTCAACTGTCAGGAAGTTTGGCTTGCGTGATGGGATGAGTAAAGAGTTTGAAATGTTTAAACTTCAGCCTCATGAAAGTGGAGCTGAAAATAGGAGCGGTGATTCAAACGGGGAAGTGCTCTTGTCAACATCAAGCCTCTGGTTACGACACATGTAGTTAACTAGATGGCCGCAAAAGACTTAATTAAAACCCGTACAGTAGATGTGTGCTGTGTTTGTGGAAAAATTAACAACATTTTATGGGATAAACGTTCCCATAAAACTGGACGACACATACGGTAGGCGAAACATCAAGGGTGTGTAGCCTTTTGCCTCCTTCCCAGTGGAGAAGACGCAGCTACTGTAAGTCTAACGTGAGGAGAGTCTTCCTTGCGAAAAAAAAAAAACAAGATGAACCCAACGATGCGGTTGGACTCGGGATGGTGAAATCACAGGGACAGGAGGAAGTTGGGTTTGGGAATGACAGCTTGTGGGCATGTTAGCAGCAAATGTTGTCATCAGCCGCTCAGCAGTTCAAACTATCTGTCTCCATACATGTATGTTTGAGAAGCCGTGTTACATTCCTAATCCCCAGAATAATCCCATTAAGACTGACAAAAAGGGGGTCAGGTTATCTGGTTTCCCACTGGGAACTGACTTATTTTATTTTGACCTCTTACCGGAGTTGAGTCTCGTTCCTGTTAGCTTGCTGTGGTGCAGCTAGCTTCCCCTAAAAGAAGAAACTTATTGCATCTTATTTAAATATTGGGTGTTCTTATCTTGGCATGCTAAAGCTAGTCACTTTAGTTGAGCCTACAATTAAACTGAGAGGGGCTTCACTGTGAGAACAGGACCTCTGGAGAGCCGCTACAGTCGCGCTAGAGCTAACGTTTAGCTAAACTGTGATGGTCAGAAAGTACGGTGTAAAATGTAAAAAGAATCATTCCTATAAACACATTGTTTAAATGATTTGCTTTTCATTTTCAACTAGTCTGCTTATCATTTTCTTTGGGTGTTGTTAAATAACAGATAAGTAGTAAAACCACATTAATTCTATTTTCTTTACTCCCGTGATACTTTACCTTGCCGTAGTCCGTCTGCTTCCAGCTGGCTAAAAAAACGTAGTCTCCTTGAAACTCATCAAAAACTGGCAAAAGCGAGCCCGCGAGGTAGAGCTGCGAAAAAATAATGTTCCTCAGGCAACTTTGTGTAGTTTAAACAAACAACGAAGAACAGTCACAGCTGGGAGCAGAGACAGGAAACGAGCTCGCTCAGGGGAAGCGCCTGTGGACGACGCCTTGATGAGTGGATCGATGATGCCAAGTCACATAACGCCTCCTTGAGAGAGAAACTTTATATTCATGTAATACACACGCAAATGTCATTTAGATGATAACCTGCATAATAAATAACGAGAAGAAAAACATGCAGTCACTATCGTCATCCGCCTGTACAGGTGTTTCCACTGCACCTCCAAAATGAAGCCCGCCTGTGTCAAAATGTCCAGCGTCTTCTATTTCCACACATACAAAATATGTGTTTAATGTGTGTGTGACGATTTTGGAGTAATTTAAGTATCTTTTTATGGAGATGTACCGAGTAACAAAAGTAAAAAAGCGAATAATTTAACAAAAAATTGGACTGTATGACTCATCAATTACCAAGTAATGACTAAGTGATTTTTTTTTTATGTAACACGCCAAACGCTGTTGCCGAGGATATTTTAAATGTTTCGTGTATTTCGGCTGATATGTCCGCCAGCTACAGTAAAAGTGGCCATATCACAGGTCGGATAGTGTTCAAATCGGGAGCAGCAGAAGAGACAAGCTGGCGTTTGACAGAGGCAAGGTTACATTGCGGGGCTTATTCCATCATCCAGCACTGAAACATTGACTCCTGTATGTCTGTGGCCCGGACTAAGTCTCTGAAACCTACTTCCCTCTGTGAGAACCAGTCTGCTGACAGCTTGGAGCCAGTCCCTCTGTCCCCTCTCTCTCTCTCTCTCTCTCTCTCTCTCTCTCTCTCTCTTTGCTTTCTCTCTCTCTGTCTCTCTCTGTTCCCCTCTCTCTTAATTGACTTCCCAGTTTGATAACACATGCCTGTCTGATTGGAGCCGGGCTGTCTCGGTGATGCTCAGAGGAACGTGCCTCTTCAATAGCAGATCAATTAGTCTATTAAGATAACCAGGGACATAGGTCCTCTTCCTTGGCTCCTATTTGAAAATGGTCCAACACTGTAGTCACTGTTCTTCAAACAATATACAGTTTGTTGCACTTGACCTGTGTCTGCGTATAAAAATATCATAATTATCAGCCTTGAATATATTTTAATGTGCTGTACATGTGAAGCCATGGGTTATAGAGATAAGTATCATGCAGGCTTAGGGATTTAATTTTGCCTTTTTAATTGTCATATATGTGCCCCAGTCATGAATAAATACTTTGTGCCACAGACAGATGGCAGCTCTCTTATTATTTTGTATGCGAGTGTTTCATCTTGAGCCGCGGCAGGTGGCTCGAATATTCATTTCATTTTGATAATTCCGCAGATTACTCCGGGCAGTCTTAAAGCTTCACCCGGCAAGATTTACATGTAAAAATACCTCTGTCTTATCTAGCCTAAATCACAAAGTGGGGTTAGGAGCAGAGGGGAGGATCCCTGAAGATTCACTCCGCTCGCCTAAATTCACGCATGATGTCGGCGTGATCGCTGCCGTCTGGCGCATCTTGCCGAAAACATTGCCTCTTGCAGCTGGCGATTATAAAGTTGTGCATTTAGAGTCGTAGTTAAACCAGCAAACTGTTGATGCAAAGTGCAGGGTCGCCGGGTGAAGGGCATCTGATAGAGGAAAAGTGAGTTTTCCTCTTCCCGGCGTTACGAGCCGAGGTCCATGCAATAACCGGGCCAGCTGACACCGGATCATTACATCAGCCCCGCAGATCTGGTTTCCTACCTCTGCCCGTCGAGGTATATCCAGCAATTGTGTCCTTTCGTAAGCAACTTTTATCGAGGCTCACGGAAAAGCCTCCGAGCCCAGAGGTCAGGGGCCAATGTGCTGATGGATTATGGGGTTTCGCCACGCCTGGTGCTGCTGACAGGCTTTATTGGTTGGGAGGATGAGCTTGTAACCCTTTATATAATTATTGTATTAAGGCCAGTGTGCCCCTGCCTCGCTGGCACTTGTCCCCGGATCAATGTGGAGATAATTTCAGAAATGAATAGTTAGTATCGATCAGCCCCCTTAGTGATGGCTTATCAGCCTCTCGGACAGGTCGCTGTAGATTATTGTGCCATTGTCATTTATGGCCTCTGTCATAGAATTTGTTTTTTTTTTCTTTTCTTTTTTTTTTTTTTTTGAAGCAGGCCTGGTTCAAACAAAGACAATTCAATTTGCAATGGATTTCGCTCTGTGTTTTTTTCCACCTCCTCTCCACTCTGCGGTACACAATAAGCAATAAATCACAATCGTTTGTGTTTTTATCTCCCTCTTTCTCCTGTTGTTCGTCTGACACCGCAGCGTTGGGCTGGTCTCTGAGGACCAGGGGAGGAAGGAGGAAGAGGAGGGCGAGCGTCAGCACTTGAACTCTGGCTGAGGGATTGAGTGGGCTTTGGTTCAGACACACCAATGACCTTCAGGCACGGTTGTTTGTAGAGGAGGGAAGTTAGTGTTTTTGTTATTTAGTTCTCTTTGTGTGGCCCTAATATACAGTCGGGATTGGGGACATGTGGACTTGAAGATCACATTGCCATTGCGGGCTTTCTGAATTCACTGTGCGTTTTTTGTTTTGAAAATCCAAGTACAAGACACATACTGGACTAAAGGATATGGCTGGAGTGGTATCCGGAGCATGCAAATGAATGGACCGTTTCAAGTCGCAGCTCTGCCGTAGTTGTGTTTGTGTGTTTATTCATCCAGCAGCCTCTTTGTTTGAGCAAGGCGAGCCCCCTGGTGTCATGTTTGTACTTTCCCCTCTCGCCTTCTAAACTGTGAATGACAAGATGTATCCATCAGAGGGCCGGTGCTCGATTTCAATAGCAGCTCAGGGGGAATCATTCAGAGAAATGTAATTTACTCACTATTGGTCAGTTTGACCCATGACCTCATTCACTTGACACGGTTGCCATAGAAACCATTGGAAAAGAGCAAGAGGAGAGTCAGATAGCATCATTTCAGCTGCTCATCCAATACTAACAGTCGAACGACGATGAGGAAAAAGAAAAAGCCCGGTGACAGAAAAAGGTGAAGAAAATGTGTAAGCAGCAGCAAGCAGAGCAAACTGGATTTACACATCATCCAAGATGCGGGGGTTCGTTAGACTAAGTGGTCCCGATCATTACATAATTATATCAACACTGCTATTTGTCATAACTGTCAGACGCAGTCATTTTTCCATGCTGCTGACAGATTAATTACACCCAATTATTTCAGAAGTGTTCTCATACTAATTAGTCATACAGTTACACAGCGCTAATAGCTCAGGGATCAAAGAAAACAAATGACTATCATACATCATTTCAATTAACCAGCATGATGGATTAATTAACACTGTCATTTTAATGCCCTGGGTGGTCGGATATGATGAGGGATGATCAGAGGAGGATTTCCTCGTCAGTAATGGGGGTGAACATGAGAGCATCCGTGTGTTTTGTGAACAGTATTAAACGCCTAAGAGTGGCATCATTGGCTGAAGCGTTCCTTGTATGCTTTTCCCTCATGGCATTATTCATGATCATTTTTCATTTTTCATTTCTGGAACTATTTTAATTTTAGGTTTTTCATTTGTTGGAAGACAGATAAAAAGTTTTCTGTATCATGAGAAGATATAATGCAATTTTATCATTTAACGTCCAGACAGTACAAAATGCATCAAAAATCACTGATCACCCATTCCTTGGTGAAATTGACATCATTAGACCGTGGATAAAGGGAAGTGGTTTTCTATAACACTTTCAGAATCATCATTTTAACCCTCCTCCTTTGAAATGACTGACATGCACCTTTTGCTCCCACGTCACCAGTGTCTACTAGAAAGTTTGTTTACAACTAATTTGCAACAGCAACCGGATGGGTTTTTATACTAACGTTGGCTACATATCATTAGTTAATGTCTCTAACTATTCACAAAAATGTCCTGAATCTGCAAATGTTGATACTACAAGACTGTTTTGAAGTTACCATGTATACACAGGGTTACATTGACATTAAAATTCATTTGCAAGCCAATCATGGTCCCGTATGAAGATTTACGTCTGAACTTTTGGCCTCCAGCAGGCCTTAATGCACTTTAAAAACATTTAAGACACATGTTTTTGTATGACATGACATAGTGGAACGTAAACATTCATTGTTGATCATAGTTGATTAGCTGATATCCAAACCTAAAATGCTGCAAAAACACTGTAGCTATCATTTTTAGCAACTGCAGCTCTATTGTGCTACTGTGTTTCACTTCACGGTGATATATCTGAAATATCTGGCCCCATGTGGGACTGATCATTAACATCTTTTTAACCAAAACAGCAGAGGCAGAAGTAGTTTGTCCATGACAGTTTAGGTCAGCGCTGACCAGGTCTTGGAGCGAGACCCTCCATCAGTCTTTGCAGCTGAACATTCATCATCAGAAGACAGGACACAGGCCTTTTACTCTGCCTGTCAATGAGCCTGCCAGCTGGATTTTTCTGAGCTCAGGTCTTTTTCCTGAAACCTTCTAAAAAAAAAAAAAACAAAATGCCAGATGCTGCACATTTTTGATAGACGTGTCTATATTCCCTCCAAACTTAACAGCCCATACAGAGGATTGAATTTAGGATCCATAGCTTTAAATCTCTCCCGCTGCATTGGAACCGCAGGGAAGCCACATCTCTCCTTTAGCTTCCCCTCATGCTTTGTTGACCCCCAGCGCTTTGACGATATATGTAAATTGTTGACCTTACTAATGAAACTTTGACATTGATTTCTAAATAGGCCATCATCGTGTTTTACTGTAGAGCCTGACGTGGCGGCTCTCATCCAGTGTTTGAGGCTGCAGGCAACAGTTTCCCACTGCCTAATCCAACTCAATATGGCAGACACACTCACTCTTCATTTAAACAAACAAAAGCAGCACATAATGATCAGCCCTGCCATTATGGCCGATTGATTTGATCTGGTCCAGGGCACTGTGGATTTATTTTCTTTTATGCCCATATAGATGTGTGTCACAGCCTCAATATGCATCACAAGTGTGTGTGTGTGTGTGTGTGTATGTGTGCTTGTGTGTGTGTGTCAGTCCCTATCCAAACAAATGGAGGCGGTTTGGGCCAGAGAGCCTGGAGCACTGCTCGTCCTTTAATTGCCATTTACATACTGGCAGAATCATTAATTTCTAATTCCCCTATTATTTGTTAACCCCCGCCCCCAACCCCTCCCCTTTGTCTGATGCTTGTGTCAATGTCAGGGCCCGTCAGTGTCATCAGACCATATAGACAGCTCTCCGTCTCCCTCAAATAACTCAT
>JAOXYL010000043.1:19711616-19723934 GCA_028564955.1 Terapon puta
TTTGCATGAGGATTGAAGTTGCTGATTTATTTTAATCATGATTGCAGTCTTTTCCTCACCTTAACCACCTGCTTAGTATTGGTACCATAAATAAGACGTTGCAATTTTGACCCAAAATCTTACTAGTGTCATCAGATTTCTGTATTTATTTTAACAACAGTGATTTGTAATGTTTTCAGGTGACACTGAGGTGTCATTGAATTGATGTGAGTCATCAGATCAGAAAAACACTTGTATGTGATGTATTTTGTTGTTTGCTTTGATAATATATAAAGCTAATTCCCTAAAAGCTCATTTGCAAATTTGTACTAAACACAAGTACTGAGGTTAATAGAAAAGTCTCATGCTTTGCAGGTATTTAGTTGTAAACTTAAGTAATGGACATATTTAAACCTAATAAAGGCCCTAGCCACCAACCCCAAAATATTTGGATTTTATATGAAACTGTCCACACTGCAAATGATGCGGTTAAACTGATCAAATGAAACCCCAAATTTGTTATACAATCTATAATTTGGGCTTTTTTACTCAGTTGATTTGTCTTAACTTAATCCTGATTTTTGTGGTGGACTTCTCTAAACCCCTTTAAGGTCCCCTCAGTGTACCCAGGTCCTGCTTTGAACAGTAGTGATTTCAAGAATGACCTCATGTTATTGCACTGCATCTGCAATCCACTATCCCAGTCCTCATTTATTTAGTTCATTTCTCATTGACAGACTACAGCTACTATTTATGGTGCTAGAGAGTCAACAACTGTCACGCCTGCCTCTTCTTACACACCCCCATTCTCTTCCTCTTTCTGCCTCTCTGTGTTGTTGGTGATGTTTGTGTGCTCGAGATGGATGCAGCCCTCTTTATTAGATAGCATCAGTCTTTTGTCTGACGACTAGAATTGCACAGTGGTGGCTGTCTGCGCCGCTGCACTGGATTTCACTTCAGCCCTCCGAGGCCGATCGCTCAGAGGCTTTTTGTTTAACCTGGCGGCCATGTGATGGGGCCCACTTGGCCTCGTCATCCCGAGCATAAAAGGCGCCAGTGTCGGGCCTTCTTCTCAGACCACACGGCTGTCCGAGCTGCATTGACTTTCTGTCAGCGCCTGCCCGCTTATTGTTTGTGAGTTTGATTAAAAAAAGAAGAAAAAAAAAGGAGAAGAAGGAAGACGAAAAATGCAATTACTCAAGTTGGAGGAAACCGAATGCAGACCTCATAGAGATAATCACAGACTAATGTGACATTCCTCCATCACCACAGCAACCAGAGAAAAGCCTCTGAGCAGCAGAAAAGTAGTATGAGAATAAAAAAAGAAAAACACTGCTGTGCTGTACGGGCACAGATTCCACATCTTCTGTAAAGTGTTTTTGGATGTCCTTCGCTGTTGCAGAAGTGTAATGGCTTGTTGTGCACAAATGGATTTTTATGAAGCATCACAGCTGCATCTGTTTCACTTTGCATCCATTAAACTAGCTGAAACTACAGTATTGTGCACCACATCTGGACGCTGCAAAGTGTTTCCACCACATGACTGATGGTCACACAAGATACAGGTCCTCCGTCGTACTGGAAACGTAGTAACATCAGACATATACAGTTTTATTATACGAATGACCAATATAAGGGGGGGGACAAACACCAAAAACGGGTAGGAAAATGGAAAAAAAAAGAAAAAACATGTGTTACTTACGCAGACGCACACTCACTTACACTCCAAGTTAGTGACTGCGGGTGGTATATCTGTGCGTGGTGCGTCTCTTAATTTCTCCAGAGTAAACAGCTTCCAGATGCAAGAGTTTCCTGCTGGCCCCGCCCCGTCCAGATGCCCAGTCTGCCAGCAGATCTGCCTCAAATTGGGCACATTCGAGCAATCATTTAGTTCCCATCTTCCTGAAGGGGAACTTTTATTAATAAAGCCTTTTCATCTCTGTATCTTTGATTAGGATGGGTGGTGCTTGGGGGGGGGGGATAATGGCTTAGTCATGTGAAAGCAGGTTGGGGGATCACTTTTTTAAGGGGAAGTTGTGTCGGGGGGGAGGGAGGTGTTGTTGTTTTTTAATGTGTGTTACAGTACAGTGGAAGGAAACCGGTGATAGGAAAGAAAAAGGACATCCTCTGTTGTAAGTGGTTCCAGGTTATCCGACCCCCATACTTACTTGAGCATGTTGCCCTCAGCCACAAACTCAAGAAACTCCTACGACGCCTGAAATCACCCGTACACCGCTGCCTCTTATCGCAGACTGGAGCTTTCTAATTATATTTTTGGCGGTTTTGTAAAGAAGACCAGAGGATGAAATAGAGATGTCACACTGTGTGTGTGTGTTTCTATAATCTAGCGTGTTGCCCATTACATGCTCATTAAGTCCAGCAATGCGGTAATGATATATGATGGATCTAATGATGTACTGTGTATTTTCAGAGAGAGCGCTGAATGGCTGAATTTATGTCGACGACGAAGATCATGTCACCATTACAGTAAAACTAATGTAAAGTTGTTTCTGTGTATTGGAAATCAGTCACAAAGTCCTGTGTTTCTGGAAAAACAAATTATTAAATTATTAAAAGTTTCCTCTGATGACACACACAACTTTAGTATAAACAGCCAAATACACAAAAATGTGGTGTGTAGTCATGGAGATCATTTTGGGTTTTAATTTTCTGGGGTTTTATGGGTTTTTTTTAGATTATCAAGACTAAATTGTTTTTGGAAAGAGATATTGGTATTGAATGTTTTTTGTATATAATTATTTAATACTTTAAGTGCCACAGATGAAATTACATTCACCTCAATTATGCTGAGGTTGAGGCTGAAATGCTGGTGCAGATATCTCACAAATTGGGCCAAATAATAGTGGTGGAAGAAGTATTCTGATCCTTTATTTGAATGAACATTGTAATAATACAGAGTTAAAATAGCCTAATACAAAACAATGTTACTTCAGCTAAAGAAGCGACAAAATGCCTTTTCGTGAGATTATTATCATTACGAGTGCATTAACATGGTAGCAGTGCTTTGATTTTATAACTGATCAGGTTGACCCAATACTACTACTGCAACAATTATATGATATAATGATAAAGATAATGGTACAAAGTACTTCAGAGCAGTTGTTAAATGCACTAAATTACATCCTGACAAACTATCTCAAAGGTAATATACCATCAGTGATGATGGTATGTATATCTTATTCTTATTTTTGTGATTAGAGTGAGGTGACTATTTCATAGTGCTAACTATAACACACAACAATTATCTTTAGTAAAATCACACGTAAATCTCCTACGTGCTTTACTCTATCCCATAAAGAGGCAGGTAAACAAAGACAGAAAATGAGAGGATGAGGGGTTTTAGCTGCTTGACGTTCGATGACAGTGAGTCCCGGCTCCGCCTGACTGCGGGTCAGCCACAGGGGTGGCCTCATGGTCGCCTGATTCCCATTTCCACATCTCTGTCCTCCTCCTCAGCCACGACCGGCCGTCACTTTCCATTTTGGCCTGCTGTGAAATGCTGACATGCTCAAAGACATATAGGATTCCATTATTTTCACTCATATGAGGGTGCCACACTTGATTCAAGCGGAGCTGTCATGGCAAACCACGAGTCCCTCCCCTCGCACACACACCCCCACGCAGACGCACACACTTCCCATCAACCCGCTCACCTTGAAACCCTGCGATTCTCTCCAATGAAAACGAACTAATTCTGGCGTGAGCGTACGATCCCTCTCCATTTAGTCAATGAAATATTTTATGCAATTGCTGACTTACCTCCTTGGTCTCTATAAAGCAGCCGAGAGCAGGGCAGCTCATAACGCTGCCACTGTAAATCAGACAGATTTAATTTCAATTTCATTTCAAAGGGTTAGCCATCAATAATTAAAAGGATGTGTTTATGACTTACAAAGATCATAATTAATCTGCTCCAGGGAGGGAGGTTTTACACAGATTATATCCATCATGTTCTGTTTTGCTCCTTACAGGCCACGGCATGGCAGAGGGGAACATTGATTAAGATGTGCTTAGTGGATTATAAGCTGCTGTTCCTCAGGCAAGTCATAAAGAATAAAAGCAATCTTTTACCTTTCCGCTAAAGCCCATACAGTTTTAACAGGCTATGATTCATAAGCCTGGTCATAAGCTGCCTGATTCATAAGCAGGGCGGTGAACATGGATGTGGGAGATTAGTTTGTGACTTGCCTCACATTTGGCGGTGTGTGATTAATTCTGCTGTGATAAGATGAGTGAGAGCAGTTTTTGTTTTCACGTGGAGATTAGAGAAATCTTGTGTTTGACATTGTTATTTATCCTCAGTTCGCTGACAGACATGGGGTCCTGCCAAAGGTGTTGATTTGGGTACTGATGGTATGGACACGTCCCTGACAATCTCACCGTGCTGCTGGATTATCTTTATGTGTCTTCTATCTTCAATATTTTTGTGGATGTCAAAAGATTTATGGTGGTGTGGTTTATCACAATTCAGTATGAAAGACAGCTGTGCAACACATGTTCACTAACTGCAGCACTGGTTGTAACAGTAGCAAAGTCGAAATGGCAGGTTGAAGCAGTTAGTATAATATTGAAACAATTGAAATATTGCAGAATTTAATATTCTTCTATCATCGTCGTTCATCTGACGTCATATATAAAATATGAGGTGTTGGATATTGGCTAGTTTGTGATAATTGTCACTTCATTATATAACATTATTGGCAAAAATGGCAGTATGTGTATGAGCTTTGTATGTGAGTTGATTGAGATGAAACATCAAGGACAGAGAGCACATTATCTGCAGGTTCATTTTTCTGCTTATAAGATAAAAAAGCTGTCATGACATTATTCATTTTATTTTCAGAGCTCTATTACTAAAATACACATTTAATATATATATTCAAAATATAGGCATACACGTTTAAAATAAGGGAATAATTCACATTATATACATCATTTTAGAGAGTTTATCAGTGGGGACATGTGTGCAAATGGGAAAGAAAAAGCATTGTAGAGAAAGTGCACACACACACAACTGTATGTGTCAACACGATTTCCTGCAGACTGTACATAAAAAATGTTTTTACTTTGGAGAATGTCTTTTTAGTCATTGAAACTTTAATCAAGTGGATCTGGTCCATTGTTCTTGAGCTAAACAGCAGCCAAACTTGGCAATCTTTAGAAATACATTGAACTTGTTTCATGGTGAGTTGACAAGGGAAAAGCACATCAGCAGTTACCAGTCAAACAGAAAATGGAGAGTGTCAAGCAGTACACCAAATCAAGACAGATCCTGCAGCGAAATGTGTTTAGGCATTGTACCGATTTCACTTTTCCCGTCTCGCTTCTTTTCCTGCTCCCTGGGCCAGGCGGGGAGGAATTAGCCATTATGATGGCTCCTAGCCCGGCGCCTCGACTGATGGGCAGAGAAGTCTGGCCCCGTTTTCGTCACCTGTCTCTGCTTCTGGGATTTAACATGGCTGGGTGTCTGGCAGCAGACAAGGCGAGGCGGCGGGGGAGGGGGACACAGGTGGGAGGCAAAAACAAACAAACACAAAGAGAAATACAACACGCTTGTGAACAAAAGAATTAGATGTACGGGCATGGAGAGATTGCTTTGTGTGCTGGGGTCAGCTGATTTGACGGGCCGCGTTTTGCCTGGTATGTATTATATAGACGTACAGGCTGCAAGTACAGCCGGAGCAACTTTAGTATGCAGGGAACCATAAGGCAGAATGAAAAAAAAAAGAAGAGGAGGAGGTGCCGGATTGATTTTTTTTCACTCCTCAGTATGAAAAGGTCACTTTGATCAATGCTGCATAATTGGGACTGTATTAGGATCATATCGGGTCATTTTACTGTTTAATGATGAAATATTAAATATTGGGGAGGTAAGATTGCAGTCATTAGCAGGCTCTTTCATTTATAGCCCTTTAATTAATTTGAACCTGACCCCTAGTCCAATACTTTTGAGTGTGCAGACTTGAAAGCACTCTCTGCTGAAACCACAAGCTCTTAGCCAATTGGATCCACTTACCTATACACATACCTCACTTTGTTAATGGACATGGGAGAATAGTATTAGCACTTTCGTAAATAATACGCCTCGACTAATCGCGGACTTGGAAGCCGCAAAGGAAACAGCGCTAACAGTGTTGCGTTTAACTCAACATTTGGTACGTGAAACAAAAGAATATGATAAACTTGGTGCTGCCTCTGAAATAGTGAGTCTGCAGCTCTAAGGGAAGGTTTTTTTTTTTTTCCTCCTTACATGTCAGGGAGTCGAGGAGAGTTTTAATCAGACCGCTGACCGACGCAGTTCATCAAATCATAAAATAGCCAGGGTTCAACCTTAAAAGAAATCCTTTGTCACTGCCAAGCCTGACTCCATATTTTCCCCCCAGACTTTAATTTATTCATTTCCTCCCTTCTAAAGCTCTTCATTATTAACCATGATTGGACATAAAGACAATATGCGAGGAGTCATGCCGCCGCATAGATGAGTGCTCTTTCTGTAAATGACCAGCAGTGGGCTGGTAAAACAAAGAGTGCATCGGGGCAAAGGGAGGACAGTATGGACGACTAAAAGCACTTTAACGACATGGCTGGACTCGTGTTTCCTAATGATGCAGGCGAGATTAATTATGCTCTGTGTATGGGTCATAATTATACGAGCACTGATCCTTTCCACCGGCCACGCTCGGGCACTCTCCGCCCATGCCTTGAGTTTCAGATAATCCATCAACACATTCACATATTCCTTTCATTATGTGTGTTATTTATTTATTGCGGTCGTGTATTTATTTCTTTCAGGTTTGACATCAGGAAAGTAAGAGGGGATATCAGATCCTGCGGAGTGATGGCATGACATCGCTCACCGTGAGGTTATGAGTTGGATGAGAAGCAGTTCAGCTCTGCAGTTCTGATGTCATCCTGCAATAAGACTCTTGCCGCGGCAAAGTATCATTAAAAGTATAATTTTGTGTATCGACTATTTTCTCTCTTTACGTTTGTACGTTTTAAGACAAGCGAAAGACGTTTCCACTTCCTTTGCTTTAATGTAGTTTGTCAAACATTTCTTGTTGCTTAAGTGGCGATATCTTGAAATAAAGTGCAATGGCCAACTTAATGTCTTTGAGTGGAGTCAATTCACCCATCTGGTGAGTTTTTGCACCCACTTCCAGAGAAAATGACTTAATGACACATTGAGGTTAACATTTCTGGACATATTTGGTGTTCATGAAACACTTAAATGAGCTGCAAATGATTCATTCAGGCATTGTGATCCACAGAGACAAATCCTGGAAAAATCTTACCCTGCATGGACAACTAATTCAAAGGGGCTGAATTTCTAATATAACCAGAAAATATCCAACTCACTTCCTCAAGAAACTGACTGATAACTCCTGGAACCTTAAAGACCAAGACCAGGGCTAAACTGGCTCAGTAGGGGCCTCCTGCTCTGACAAATTATGTTAAAACCCATGTTTTCTTATTTTTATTGACTCTCCTCTGTGTTACTTCTTCATAATTTCTTTTTTTGTCATAAACATTTGACATTTATAAAACCAAGACATATCCAAATTATTTGTTACACAATATCTACTAACAGCCAGCGTGAAAATGTTCTTTCTCTATTTGTGTTTGTGTGGGGAAAAAAAGAAAACTCTGTACTCTGAATAAATGCTCTCCGTCAAGTAGAACCTATTATATTACAGCTGCACTGATATGAAATACAGTCAGATTATGGGCAGACGTATGAAAAGCAATTTGCTCTGCTGTTTCTTTACGTGTATTTCTGGAATAGTGCATCAGTCATTTTGTCAAGTAATGCTGTGATACAACACTCGGTGGATTTCTTGAAGAACAAGCGTGATCTTCACGCTTATGTAGAGTCCTTAGAGGCCGGATGGAGGAACAGGGGGTAATTTTCTTTGAGGTAAGTAGAGTCAGTACTTGATTTAATAAATCTCTATGAGATGCTCCCATCGAGCATCCTGAGAGAGCAGAGCTGGTTGGGAGGGCTGTGAGTGTGTGTGTGTGTGTGTGTGTGTGTCTGTGCGTGTGTGTGTGATGGGGTAACAGGGATGTCTTAATTCCTTGACATAAACATACACACAGATTAATGAAGCCTTGGGACATTGTGAGGAAGGGGAAAGATTGCTTATCGATCCATATCAAAATTTTCATGCTAATCCCAGCCAGGAGACAGAGTGTCTGGTATCAGAGTTAATAATCTGATTTCTAGGCTGTCCAGGACAATTCCAGCCAGCGTGAGGGCCTAATCACAGCGCCGTCTTCCCATCTGAGAGCAGCTGCCTTGGCCCCTGCAGCACGTCACCCCCGCCGCCACAACCCCCATCACCTCCCTCCCCACCTGCCTCTGGCCCTCGCCACCGGCCCGGACAGTGATGGAGCATATGATGGAAACATGTTGACAAATTAAATTTTTTAAATTTCAGAGGAGATTTGCAGCGGAGAGATTTGTCGGTGGCTCGCTTAGTGCTGGCGGAGCTCCTGGGATTCCTCTGGGCCCCCCCCCCCCCCTCCCTCTGTGTCGTTTGACCTCCCGAGCAGTTGGTGCTGACAAACCCTGAGCTCGGAGTTATAAGGTTGCATTTGGGCGCACTTTGGAGATACTAAGAGTTGGCGTGCTGGCTGAACTGTTTTTCCATTTAAAAACAAAACAAAACAAACAAACAAAAAAAAACTAAACCTCCCTCGTAAACCTGCAAACCTTCAATTTCAGACCACAACTGGACCCAACAAGCACCTCAGTCACCATCTGAATGCATGTTTGTGTAAATACCTCTTACACATGCTAGTCTGGCTTTATTCGTATCTCTGACTCTACGCCGCGGTCATGGCGGCCCCCCTGCTGTGAGGAGGGATGTTAGGATGTGAGGTGGGGCGCCCCGAGGAGAGCCAGCTGATGCGTCTTAGTTAGGCTAATATCCTCGCCTCACATTTTTCTCTGTTAAATCTTAATCACAGGCTTGTCGAGTGTCACTTGACATTTGCATTTTGCCAGGCGGAGCCGCGGCGCACACGGCGCTCAGAGGTCCGACAGCTTCCTTCCACTGAGCGCTTTGTTCAATCAGCCCATCCTCAACAGCGTCGCGGTGGCAGATTGGCGATGATGAGGCTGGCTGTATTCCTCTGTGAGCGTGTGTGTTTTTCTTTCTTCTTTTTTTTTTTACAGTAGAGACGTGCTTGTGTGACATTTCAAACCAAGAAACCACCAAAGGGCACAAAGGGAAACTTGTAAAACGCGGCAGTGGGAGCAACTAAACTTAAGCTATGTAATGAAAGCCGCGGCAAATGGAAACGTGGAGCACAGAGGCAGAGAGAGATGACAAGGACACGCGAAAAGAAGCAGTCGACTCTGCTTTAACTTCTCTCGATAATCAATCCCCTCATCTTGATGTTTACAAAAAAGAGTCAATAAGTGGAGAGGGAGCTTTGTGATTGGCTTTGATTTCTGCTTCCCGTCCAAATCAGACATGTTGCTTCTGTTTACGTCGCTTTCTCTCTCCCTCTCTCACTCTCGATATGACATTGATGACGGCGGACCTGATGAAGGCCACCCACGTCAATAAAACGCACCGTGGCATTCCTTTGGTGACATCAAACACTGTACTCAGGTTAGATTCAAGGGAAGTGGATCCAATTGAGACTGACCTTAGCGGTGTGAAGCCTTGCGTGCCGGCGCTCCTGTGAAGCCGTACGAACTCGGATTTAAAGCATTACGGCAATACCTCAAAGGCGCACTCACTCCTTGCTGTGTAGGAGGAGTTCAGGATTGCCACCACCCAACAACAGAACTTCATTTGGGAAAACAGCTTCAATCAATTGTACTTAATTATTCAAGATAAGGCAGTCTATCTGTGCAGCTTTGACATAAAAACATACAGCTTTAGTTTTCCAAATGTGTTGGAGGAGAGGTTTGGCACATTAGGAAATACACTTAATTGCAGTCTTAAGGAGAGTGAGATGACTGATCTGTCTGACTGATATGTCTTTATGGTAAATGTGTACTGCAGCTGGTCAGCCTATTGTAGCATGAATGGAAATAGACGGAAACAGCTACCCTTCTTCTCTCTAAAAGTGAAAAAAATATATAAAGCTCATGAATTGAAACATTATGTCTCATTCATTTAGTGGTTAGGGTAAAAACACTTATTATACTCTGAAGTCTTGTGCGTGTCAGGCAACCATGCAGAGACACCAGGAAGTTACTTTGC
Source organism: Terapon puta (assembly GCA_028564955.1). Taxonomy (NCBI): domain Eukaryota; kingdom Metazoa; phylum Chordata; class Actinopteri; order Centrarchiformes; family Terapontidae; genus Terapon; species Terapon puta. The sequence continues at coordinate 19,721,840 of JAOXYL010000043.1, forward strand.
CCAACCAGGAAGCAACTTGGCTTGTAAATCCATGTAAAACCTTTTCACTTGAGCTTTCTTATTTTTATTCATTTATTTATTTATTTACATATTTAAATATGGCGGACATAATGTTTTTATTGTTTCGTTTTAGAGGCGCTGGCAGGCATATGTTATTACTTTTGATTATAGTTGATGTTAATCTGAGCTAACAGACTTCTAGCTCTGGCAGCACCTTTACAGAACAGACATGAGGGTATTAATCTCCTCATCACTCCAAGAAAGGCTTATTTCCCAAAATGTTTTAATGTTTCTTTGAGTGGCACACGATTTAGAATGCAAGGATCTTATCCACTGTAGTATGTTTCTAAATGCCTGTTATGATTCACAAACAGCGGCCAGCTTCACTGAGTCCAATCTGCCAGTGGATGTGTGTTTTTTCTTTTTTTTTTTTCTTTTATTATTGGCATGTGTGCGGATGGACGTGTCTTTGCGTAACTGTGCGAGTGTGCATATGAGCGTGATTGTGGTGTGAATAGCCTCTCGCAGTGCCTGCCAGTAAGAGCAATAATTTGACAGTAATGTTGCCAATAAACAAACAAAACCCGGCCTCTCTCGTAATCTGTATCTGTTTGAGAGAGCATAATGATGTGTTAGCGTGGCCCGGTTTTCCATTGTGCTGCAGCCTTGTCATGGTGGCTCAGGGGAAGACTTATCCATATGAGAGGCTTAGGGAAGCCTGTTCAGATCCGCCAGGATTAGGCCCAGGCTAATACACTGGGTCAACAGCATGGTTCTCCTAATGAGACAGGTGTACAGTACTTACGACTGTCTCTCCACGTAGCAGAGGCTCAAACAAAAGCTGATATCATCCCTCCCGGCTTAGTCCGACTCATATGATATCCCCCCAGTAGTAAATACAGTCGCTGTATCAACCTTAATGCAGACGTGCAGCGAGCTCAGAGGTGATCTTGGCTGCACGGCATCCTGGGGAACCGGGATGCTGATGCCATTTTAAAAAAATAGGAAATGAAATATTTTGGGGGGATCTGAAATGCTTTTGTCTTTGTTTCTCTTGGTCAAAGACAGAAATACACAATATCCAATAATTACTGCTGGGAACTGGGAACACTGGGTCAGATGTTGTATATTATTGTAAATTAGAATAACAGATTGCCAACACATACACATACATATCAATGCAGAATTATAATATTGCAGCTGGTTGAGGTGGAGCTGAGATTAACTACCTGTTCTTTGGTCCAGGAGTTCTCACTATCAGGCTCCATGCCCCCTCTATCAAAAGATGAATGATTATTGAGGTAAGAAAGCAGAAAGGTTAGAAAAGGGAAAGGGTATTGTATGAATAATATTTATTTTGTTTAGTTGGATTTGTTGAACAATTTTACCACTTTCCCCCATATTATTTAATTGAGCCATCACATTTTTTTGCTACTTAGGTGCAGCTAAAAGTGCAAACACCAAACTGACATACTGTCACATAGTGCTCTTTCAAACTCGCTCTCATAATTTGCAGCATTAGTACTGCACTGCACATGAGCATGACGGGTCCCAGCCACTCAGTTTATGTCCCATTAACAAAGTCAGGGCTGTGTATGAACACTGGACTTCTTCTTATCACAGCTGAAAAGATAAAGAAAAAATCTGTTTGATTAGAACTGTAGACCACACTTTTAAAAAAATGTGTTGTGTTACTTTAACTGCTAAATTTACAAAAATATGTGTTCATTGCAGACTGTAAATTGAACATATATCTAAGGTTTAGGATCATTCATTGGAGGTAAACAAACAGACCATTAAACAGAGTTGCAGTGACAAAAAAACACTTTCACTTTGTTGTCTTCTCCATCATGGATTCACAGTAATTAATCAGCGATCACATGATTCATTTTGTCAACGCAAGAAGGGGCTCAGCCCCCCACCCCTCATTTGTGTAGCAAAGATGATATTCACAACTCCTGCTGTGCCTTTCACAACCTCCAGGTATTTGATCCTCACGAGCTGCATTTCCCCGCTTTTCTTTACCTAACCCTTTTCATGAACCTTGCTCACAAACCATGAATCAAGCTTCTTCTGTTGCCTTCAGCACCCCCCC
>JAOXYL010000043.1:19730559-19746871 GCA_028564955.1 Terapon puta
TCTCTCGGCGTTGCACCATGAGTTTGTATCCTCGGTTCCTGCTGATGGAAGGGGCCACAGGAAGGGCAAGCCACACCGTGTAAGCCAGCCATCCAAGGGGAGCCGACAGGAAACGCCATGGTGACGCGAACAGTTAAATGTTACCGCACCTGGCAAAATACCTAAACAGAAACGTTAAAGCTCTTTTGACGTGACAATGGGTGCGTTCCCCTCTATGTGAAGGAGAAAAAAACACACGAGCCACGGGACCACCCTGACAGAAAAAGGATGACGGAGCATCCTGTTCACCGAGCAGCACTGAATCACTGTCATCCTCAAGAGGTCTAATGTAAGCACAAAAGAGCAGGCCTCGGAGGAGCTGATACTTCACTTCACTCTCACTGTCATCATGGCCGAGCTACATTTGGGGAAATGATTGAAATAAAAAAACAGCCCGACCAAACCTAGTCTGGTAAGGCTAGGACACTTGTAACATGCAACGTGCCTAGTGCCAAGACGCATAAACCACTGCCGGTGTGGGTCAACCACGATGACCAAGTGGGAGCCGGAAAAGCGGAGTTGTGCTCAATCTTCTCATGAAGCCAGAGGAAGTTAGCTTCTTGTCTGCTGTTGTTGAAGAAAAGTGGTTATAAAATGGTTTGGACACTTCCGTTCTGTGAGCAGTCTAAGTACGATAAACCCTCTAATATATGGGCACGCAAACATGCAAAATAAAGCTATGAAAAGGTGGAAAAAGGGCATATTTCAGAGTGAGTATGTTGATTTAAGCATAAACGCGCAGGACAGTTTTGTTTTGGCGAGTCGGCCTATCTGCTGAGTAACAGATCTCCCGCTTCCCCAACAGCTCACATCCAAACATCGCTTTTTCCGTACTCCCTCTTTTGCTCTGGGACAATATGTAGGAGCGTTTGTCATTGGTTATCAGGGGGATGATATATAGTCTAGCCTGCAGAGAAACATGTGTTGTGCTTTAATCTAGAGTGCATAGGCCAGTATTCATGGCCAGCAGCTGGAGAAAATCACAGGAGACGAAGAGTCCACCGTGAAGAAAGGAGACATACTGCCTGCCTGCCTGCCTGGCAGATGCTGGTTCTTGTTATCAGCCCTCTCTCCACCTTATTTATGTGGTGACTTACAACCCCGACACCCACTTTTTCCCCTTGCACGCTGCTCCTTTGCCCACACAGACACATTTTCATATGAATAAATGGCTCCTGCATCGCTCTCGTCGGCCATAGATGTGGCACTCTGGTATTTTACCAGCACAAACAAAAAGGCTGAATAGACTTGTGAGCAAAAGTTGAGAGCAGGAAACGACAAACCATGTGCTCTTGTGGCAAAAAAATAAGCAAAATAAAGAAAATGCTTGCTGCCAGAGGTTTTTTTCAATGCCTTTATACAAACCATGGGCAGGTGTTCAGGAGTAATCCAGGATCATTCAGGTGTAGGGAGACTTGAAGCTGTATAATTCCAATCTATAACAGCCTCTATAGTCTCAGAGGCAGGAAAACATCCGCACAAACCTCTCATCTCCTCTCTATCTATCCATATATTAGTTTCTCTTTTACGCCGCAGTTTCACGCTGCTGCTCTCTTATTGACAAGCCCCTACTGTGATATTTATGTCACATATTTAATATGGACATGGGAATGATTATCAAATCCATAGTTGCCAAGAGAGTCCGATCGGCCTTAAATAATGGATGAGCAAGGATGCGACTCAATTTGTGGGGCCGCACAGAAAGACAGGGCAAGTGCAGCCATCGACCCCCTCCGCCCACCCCCAACGCTCTCGCCTTCCCCGGAACGTCATTATTCTGGTCGATCTTTTCTCCTCTCGCTTGACATCATTCAATGTAATCATCCTTCAATAAAAAACCTGCTTGTAATAAAAGGAACAACCCGGGTCAATACACAGAATATGGAGAAGGATGACCCTGTGCGAGGAGACAGCGTATAAATGGGCCTCTTTATCAAAGCCGATGGGCGCCTGGTGCCTTAACAGGAATTCGACCGTGGATGGAGTTATCATTACTGTTACCTTTTGTATCACTGGTGTTTGCGCTCTGTGAATATGAGGAAGAATGATGGCTACATTAATGAATCAATGGGCTAATGAAGCAGCCATTGTGTTGGTTTATTGAAATACGCTGAGGGAAATTGAAGACTTCTGCGGCATCGCGGCTCTGAATGCCCTGCTATCATATTACTGGAATGACGCGCTCGCCCGTGGCAAAGGACGGAGTCGGACCCGACGTTTCCTAAAACACGGTGACTGACATCCATCGAGTGCCGGAGGCAGGGGAAATGCATTATGCGCGAGGGAAGGAGAGAAAAGAGCAAAAAGGAAACAGAGGTCACACTGCTGTCACATGCTGTTCTGCACCTACACACAAGCCAGCCCGGACTGAGGACGGTTCGAGGGTCAAATTAGCTGACGGGGTAATTTTGCAAGGACGACATGCAGAGCTGCTGATTATCCCTGAGCTAGCATCATTTTTGTTTATCAAAAAATGTTAATTGCCTGTTTTTACGAGTGGGAAAAGATTAAAAGTTAATAGGAGAGACTAAATAAACACAATGCAATTGCATGAGGCTGTAGAAGATGGTAATTAATTTGTGGCCACCCCTGAGCTAATTAGCTAATATAAAGCAGGAAAAAAGAAGTTAATGAGGCTTAATGTAACTGATACACTGAAAAGTTTAGACTAATGAATTTATGAATGCGTGAGGGAATCAACTTCATGCTCGCTCCCACTCTCACGTGGCGCGGCACCTCGAGGAGATGGGAAACTTAGTCATCGTGACTTGATCACCTTTGATGTGCGAGGCGAGAGTTCGGCGCTATATCAAATTTCATAGCCCCCGTTTGATTCGGCGCGTGGAGGCAGAGTCAGAAGCACCGCCGCCATGCCGAGCGGGAGATGGCGGACGGCGGGAGGGCCCATACCGGCCCAGCGGTTAGTTTGTTTTTGCGAATCCTCAGGGTGTAGCTGGTCTGAGGATACGGGAGCTCGTCTGCGGGGAGGGCCGCGGAGGTCAGCTTGCCTGGGGGAAAAAGGGAGGAACGGACAATGATAATGATAATAATGATCTGCTGCTGGCTTCCTGTGGGGCTCACGGTGAAGATGGTCCGGGGGGGCTCCATCACAGTGCCGCCTGCCACGTGGTAGCGTTCACCAGCATGTAAACTACACCTGTCATGTCCTCCGCTGGGTCCTGACTGATCGGGGTGTCACATCCGTCCCTGTAATATCTGCCGCCCTCCTCACCCCTGACGTTCATTTTAAGAAACAGCTTATTATTTCAGTTACGACTGCGCTGACCGCCGAGGACATTACTTACACTCAACGGGGTCACAATGGCATTTACTGTTGACACTATGGACTAAGGTTCATGGGTAATTTGAATGAAATTACAGGGCCGTGATGAATCCTGCAAGTGAGTGGGAGCCAGAGCGGCGAGGTAATCAGGTAATTGCAGCTTTCATAAATGTAATTTATCACGAAAGGCAAAGGCCAGCGGAGGTAGCTGACGAGCTAGCACGTTTCCCCCGTCTCTTCAGACTGACCTGCAAAGCTTTCACGCGGTGACATATGTCTTTATGAGCTGTAGGGAAGCATAATGGGTGATAAGACTGAAATACCCCCATCAAAGCATCCCTGTCATATTACATAAATCAGCGCTCTAAATGGACATCTTCCCACGCAGTTTGCTTTCTTGTTCGTGGGTTTTACAGCGGGTAATTTGTCAATCACACTTTGACAGAGCGGCGGAGATGCTATTAATGACGATCGTGTAATAGATTTGGTGTCAGAGACTATATTGCAGCGTCACGAATGGGAATCTGATGGATGAGCCGTGGTGTCACACGATCTGTACAGTCGCTAATCAGCACTGGCAGGGAGCATATTGTACTTTTTAGTTGAGTTACTCAAATAGACATGTGGACAAGAGAAGCACGCGCTCACTGGATTTTTGTCACATGAACACTGAATATACTTTGCTTTTTTTTGGTTTTGCCGCCTGGTTGTCATGAAAAAAAGGTTTCCAAAAACGTCATTGGTTGCATTTATATCGCACTTTTATCCTTTTTTTTTCACAATTCGCCTGTCATTCACAAACCTTTAGCAATCTTGACATGTGGACTGGAGGAGCTGGCGACTGGTCCAGTAGACCTGTTAGTAGATAACCATTCTCTTGCCTCTTTATATTCAGTTTATCTTCAGGCCGAAAGAAACAATAGTTAGGGAAATGTCGAACCATGCAAGATTTGCTGCTGTGTCAAGAGGCAGATAAGAAAACAGTGATACCATTCTCATATTTCACATTTATTCTTTGGTCTCACAAAGCTCTTCCTATTTCCAAACACACATTTAAGAAATTGTGTGTATTAAATGTAATTACCAGATACTGGGTTCTACACTTGGTATTGTGAAAACTGTACAGTACATCTCTCAGAAATACCACCATCTGGGGCTCATATTATTTATTGTGTTGAGAAACTGCAGATCTCTAGCAGAGTGCTCCTGGATGAATAAACAATCGGCGTTGACTTAGCTCAGCTCAGATCTATATGAAACGGCGGTTTCCAACCTGTTGAGAGGCATGTCGAAAGCTCAGTCACAACAATTTGTCGCCTAATTCGAAACTCTACAGATGCGTTCGAGGCTGATTCGCACATAACCAGACTGACAAGCAGGTAGACATCATCAGGGAACAAAAGGAGGATAAAACTGAGCAAAATGAATAGAAGCGACGCGTGCTGGCGTAACGAGCCCCGTTCTATCCTCCGTAATAGGCTTTGGTGGACAGTCGTGGAGAACACGGGGGGAGCGATGACAAAGGCTTCGTTTATGGGTCAAATACTCATTTCATAAAAGCTTCCCGCTGAAAACTGAAACATGATAGGTCAAATACAGGTCTAAATGCCTTTTCCAGTTTTCCTATTTTCCCATTTCAGCATATCCGTCTGGTGTCCGTGCTCTCTCGCCTCTGTAATGGAAAACTATTGCAGAAGCATTTCTCCGTCAGCCGAGGTCAAGGGGTCATCACTGATGTCACTCTCAAAGTAACCAGTGGCAAATAGGTCCTGACATGTGCTCTCCAGTGAGAGAATGAGACCGGACAGCTCCTCTGGCTTTCCGACTGATAAGCCATAGTAAAGAATATGTGAGGCTCGGAGCATCGCGGCCACTGATTCTGCCCTTTGAGAGACTAATACCAGCTGCTGCATTAAGGCACAAATCACAACTGGCTGATGTGAAGGAGAGGCATGTTTTTTGTTTTCTTTTTTCACCTCCCACAATGCAATGTCACTTTGACAAATTGAGAATGTGGCTGTATTTTTAGATTTTTTTTTCTTTTTTTTTTTTTGGTTGCACATTTTTTGTGCCTCCCTTTGAATTATAAAAACAATAAAATTTGCAGTGCAAAACAAAGGCACGTCATTTTACTGCTCAGATTTGTGCTTCACTACATGCAGGTGACACTCTTCCTCTCCCCTCCTGCATCCATCGCCTTCCCATCTACGTCTCAAGTGTGCGAGCGAAACAAATTCCTCTTGTTCACTGTCAGACGCACGTCGTGTAGCGCGCGATTTGCAATGCACATCCCGCTCTGGTACAGATTTCTACGCCTGTTTGTTCTATACAGGCGTGCGGCGCGTCGCCATGCAGCATGACCGCTCACTCTCTGCCCAATCTTCAATCTCATCTGCTGCCCTGTCAGTGCTGCATATACACTACCAATGACATAAATTACAAAAAGGGAAACATGGGAAGGGTTGAAATATAAAACCTAATTCCTCAGATATACCTGATAATTTAATGAGAGCTTTGGTTTCCTTTTTTTTCCACTACTCCTCTCCCATCTCTATCTTTTCTCTTATCCCCATCTCTGTCTGACTCTCCTCTCCACTGGTTGGAGAAAAGGATGACTGAATGAGCAGGAGACTGGCGTTTTCTGATAGAGTTACACCCCACAAATGGAGTCAATCAAGGGCTGGCTGGAAAAAAAAATTCATTTTCTGACAGATGTGTCAGCAAGATTGTCAGGCCTCCATGACAACAAATCCATAGCACTAAAAAGAAAGAAAGGAAAAAAAAAAAAGGAGATGGCAGAGGTGGGGGTTGAAGAAAAAGAGCGGAGAGTTAAGGAGAACCGAGAACCCTGACAAAGTGTAAAACAGGAATCCTCGGAGTGGATTCCCACTCAATCAGAGCACTTACCTTTCAGCTGTCCATAACGCTATTTCATACCAATTATTACCCCCACTGAGCAGGTGACAGGCTTGTGTGCCGATGGCAGCGCCACGCAAACTCCCGGTAATCCCGAAATGACGGATTGGGAGGGAAGCCTTGCAGTGATTTGTGACAAAGTAACTGAACATAGACTTCTGTACTTAGAAACGTGAGAGCAGTTTGTCTTCATGCTTATGGTAACACTCCTCACTTTGATTTGATGCATGGGTTTTAGTCCGCCTCACCAATATATGCTCTCGGCTTACGGGGGCCATCGCCATTCAAGTTCTAAATTGAAAAATTGCTGTAGGGTGTCCATTTGGTGTTTACTGTGTGTTGATCGATAAACATGATGTTTTTGTTCATGGGGAAACATCCTTTTATGCCGTCATAATTAACAGTGGGGTCATTTATTTCACTATGCGGCTTATTTTAATCCTTTCCGTTGTTTTGCCGCACTTTTATTCCGACGCATCAAACTTCTCTGGCGTCGTTTCCTGCAGAGCTGAAGCAGGCATATTCACAGACAGACCATAAAGATGGTCGCTTTGTTTGACTGTTACCCATAAAACCCCCAAACCCCTCTTGCTTGTAATTTTTTTTTTTTTTTTCTGCCGAGCCCTTAAGTCTTAAAGTGTCCCGCCTGTTATATTTCCTCCACATCAATATGTCACCTAGTTCCGCCGCAGCAGGATGTCAACTTAATGCAACACCAGGGTTAAGAAAACACCATCTTTGCCTGCTGACTGATCGCCTGTCACCGCTCTCACAAAAAAAGTTTAGAAATTTGATCCACCTGTCATCTCGCCCCGCGATTATGAATCTCTTCCTCTAGCAGCTCCGAGGCCCATTCAGATGCAGTCTAGCTTGGCCTCGCGCGGCATTCGTTACATGGATGAGAGAGCAAACTTCAAATCACTCCCAAGTGAGTGAGAGAGAAAGAATCCAGCTCTTCTTAATGTAAACAATTGGGCCCAGTGGTGAGCCCACCAAAATAGACACCGCCGTGGGGAGGACTTTCTACTCCTGTATCTTAATCTTGTCATCTGATTTGACTTACAGGAGTCATACAGCACAAATTGTAGCTTTTGGATGATTCTTGAAAAAAAACAAAAAAAAAACAAAGAAGTCCCCGCATTTTCTTAAAATAAAAGCATGTGGACAAATTGAACAAATTAGCACCCAAGCTGAGACGCTGACAGCTTTTTTTTTTTTTTTTTGCCCACTCCCACCTTTTTTTTTTTCTTTTCATCCCAGAAGACGACAGCAAACACAAAAAGAGAATACGTGTTTCTTTATCTCTAACCTCACGGTGAACTGCAGATGACCTTCTGAGTCAACTGCATTAGCTTTGGGGTGGTCAGACTAAAGAGTGTGTGTGTGTGTGTGTGTGTGTGTGCTTGGGGGGTGCGAGAAGAGAGAGAGAGAGAGAGAGAGAGAGGGGGATTTTTCATGCTCTCCATTACAGTTGTTTAGGTTAGAGGGGTTAACTCAATGAGGCTAAGTAAGTTTGAACTGTGAATCACATCAGCAGACTTGCACATTCACTTATGCACAATTGCAAATGTACGACCCAGACGTAATCACATTACCTCTGATTTGCCTTTATATACACGGCAGGGCTGAGGCACGGCAAACAGCACATATAACGAGCTCCTTAATTTATCAGGCTGTTTTTTTTAAACCTTCATTATTAAGAGTTATTTGTAGGGATAACGCTCACCCCTACGAACAACCCCTTACTTTACTCATCCGTTTCACCCACCTCCATTCTCTGAGCTGGCGCGGGGATTTGAACAAGTAACCTTGCAGCATGAAAGCCATTTGTCTAACCTTCTTTCTTTAAACTGCTGAAAAAATTCATTGTTTTCATTCCTCAAACAGCTTTTCCTTGACGGCGCCCCCTTTTTCCTTTCCCAGATAGAGCCTGAGACTGATTTATTATAGATTTTCTGTGTTTTGATTGTTTTGCTGAGGAGCAGGATGGGAAGATGGGACTTCCAGCTGCTCTGGATGCTTGGGAGTCCTGGGAGTCCTGGCCCGGCTGCCCTCCAGGCTGGCCCAGCCAAGTGGGCATGCGCTGTTGTGGCCCACTGCGGGGGGTTGATGGGGCTGCAGAGGCTGGGCCAGAGAGGCCACAGATGCCTTAAATGACTTGGCATGATGGGATAGCGAAGGGGAAGGAGCACGGCTCGCAAGTAAATCAAAACAGTTTTTCAGTGATATGTGAGCAGGTGTCTGCTGTTCTGTTGTCAGAATGTACACAAAAAAAAGAAAAAGAAAACATGGTGCTGATCACATTTAAGTTACATTTTTATCTTTAGAATCTCTAATTTTGTATTTTGAAAATTTTACTTACAAGTAATAGACGATTGTATTTTCATTGTATTAGTACCATGAATGTCCCTTTTAAGCATGTCCAGTTAAAGTGGTGTTGAAAGGATAATTGTCCCATTCTTCTGGACCCACATACCTCTGAACCAGGACGATCCCAGTTAGTCTTGGCTGGCTGTTTCATACAAAGACGGCCCAGGAAGGGCTTCCAACCTGCATGTGAATCAAGCACCCATGATACCAGACCACCAGAAGGGCCCCCATTAGATAGTAATTCATGTGGAGGCTTTGGGACCCCGGTATCATTATCAAGCAACAGAACTGCCAGCTTTTTGTTGTGCCACAGTCTGGTGTGATGCACATTCTTTGACTTTGGGGGAAACAATTACATTTTTCATGATGTACTTTTCAATTTTTTAATAGTACATTTTGCATGTAAAATATGGCTTGTAACTGCAATATATTTAATGTTTTCACATTGATACAGTGTGTTTAAAAAAAAAAAAAAGATCCAGTCAGCACATCATATTCAAGTAATTTTAGGAGTCGTTTATTTCCATGATCCTTCACATCCTGGTCATGACTCTTTTTTGATGTGCAACACTGGTCCATCAAGTTTTGCGGTGGTTATTTTAAACCACAATCAATCCCACTCGCTCCCATTTATGTAGCTCATGCTGCAGCTTACACATGTGGCATTAATACTTCCTTTATAAACAGCGGCTTTGCATTAGTGTGCACAAGTGAATCGACTTGACATAGTTTTACACATACACGTTCATAGATTATAGTTACACCTGTGAATGCTCACGCTTTGACGTAAAATCATAGAAAATAAATAACAAAAAAAGCAGTTTACCAGTTTACACCAGTACGGAATAACTCGCAGATATACACCATCTTTTGACTGCTCCTCCAATTACAAACACTCTCCTGTGACAGCGCTCAAGCACAGCCGCTCACACTGTGAAATGCAGGAAAAATGTAGGTGATCAGGTGGGACCCGGGGAGAGAGAGAGCGAGAGAGAGAGAGAGGGAGAGAGAGAGAGAGAGAAACCAAACTAGTCCCTTTAACTTTTTAAAGACTTTTCAGCATTTGTTCTGCACACTTACCTACGCAAACTCCAAGGGGCCACAGTGACTGGGGTCCCATTTCAGGCCCAGCGTGGAGCCGGAGAGCTCCTCAGCTGTAAAATGAGAGCGCCGGAGCGCAGTGTGAAAATGGATTAGCCTCGCTGAGATAAGGGGAGCCCTCAGCGAGCCATGCACGCCTTCAATGGGGAAAAAGAACTGCTGTACAAATTGTTTTTGGTACATTAAGTACCTGTTACTTTATTTCACAGATGGAAAACAATAACACAGGCTCCAGGGTTGGAACCACCGCTGCACTGAGGAATGTGAGAGGTTTGGCCCACCTAGCGCCCTCAGAGTTTGCCCTTTTTTCTTAATATGCAAAGTGATTTTCCTAAGGACTTTTGCCTGAAAGAATTCAACAGATTGACAAACATAACATATGATGATAAATGACAAAGTGCCAGGTTGGCAGCCAACAGGCTGCTGAGGGAAATCATACAGAATATCAATGTTAATAAAAAATAAAATAAAAAGGCTGAATGTTCCCACTCAGCAAACAGGGCAGGGATTTTTCATTAATAGGCCCGCTGCTGCACCAGGGCCCCCCAAATTAAATGAGTGTGTCAGATCCTGGATGATTTATACATTTGGACTGATCTAACAGCTCTGTGGAACAGCTATGACACCCTGACAAGCCAACAATGGATATGAAAAATGAGCCAATACCACAGCACTAAATCTGAGAATTTCAAAGCCAAACGCACGCACAGAATCGAAACCTCTAACATACTCGCAAGTATAATGAAAATAAAGTGGGGAAAAAATCCCCATAAGATTCTCTGCACAATTTTAGCTAAATCATTCAGTGTTTATATGAATGGAGTGATGGAGACAAATTGGTCCGAGTGGAGAGTGGCAGTACTTTGCCTTTCTGATGTCTTTTTGTGGCTGCGTGGAGAGCACATCACTTTACGGCTAAATGAGATATCAGGCCGATTGCTGAGCTTTGACTCAATAGGAAAATGTCAAATCAGGTTAGCTCTAAGGTGCTTTTCAAAACACCTCAATTCTCCTTCTGGTTCTATCAAATTTAAAATACGTATGCAATTTATTGTGTGGCTTTTTTTTTTCTTCTTCGTCTTCTTTTTCTTTCAGGTAACTTTATCCAGAGAAAATGTCGCATATGCTGCTCAGCAGCAGCAGAAACCAGCCTTTCTCCACTGAACACAGCAGTGGCAAAGGCTGTGCTTATAATTATGTTGTGTGGAGGGCTAGTGGCCTTACTCACTTGTTAGATGAAGTGATAAAAACCAACATGATGGACTAAAGCATTTTTGCTTTTCTTAGTATTGTCCTTTTACCCTCTCATTCTCTGTCTGATGAAAAACTGCACTCGGTGTTCCTCAGAGCTCAGCAGATTTAGAGGAAACAATTACCAGTCCGGTGATCTCTGCTTCTCCAGTCCCGCCGATAAACACCCAGCGCCCTGAGGTATGGTCTGAAAATGATACAGTTTTAAACGGGTTAAATTTCATTGTTTCCTTCACCCCCCTTCCCCTCTCATTTCCCCCCATTCTCTCCCTCTGAGGTTTTATTTCACAAAAGTGTGAACACATTTTTTTGTCGATGGGGGCAAAAAACGAGAGAAACAATAAAGAATATGAAAGGCCCATCTTCACAGAACATTAGACATCGCAAAACAACCCAAAGCTATGATCGGATATATCAAAACTGACAAGTAAAAGTTGATTGCTGAGTGTCTATTGATTGAGCTATATTTCACAGGGGGAGCACAGCCTCATAGTTGTCTCCACAGTGCACCAAACCCTGCTGCAGAGCCACATTTAATGGAGATGCTCAGCGTAAATACACAGAAATAGCCAGTATGCTACTGTCAGTAACATTTATTTTTATGCACACACACTGTATGTGTACGTAGGTGTTTATTGGCATAGGTGAAGTTATGCTGGCAGTGCTATGCTGAACTAAATGTTATTGCTGATGTATTTGTACGCATTCATCTATTCGCGCAGTACACAGCATGTGATATAAGAGTAATTTTCCCTGTCAATAAAAGCTTTTGTGTCTGAAATAGGATCCAGTGCAAACTAATAGATACTGAAAGTGTAAATCTCACATTCATGAAGATTATAATATACAGTTTTTGTGTTTATTCAATAATACGATTATTTTGGACAATTCATGCTGCTGTTTAATTGAGTTGAGTTATAAAAATAGGTGATTTTCTTGTTTTGTTCACCCCACTTATATCAATGTTGCTGTAATTTTGGATCAATGTTACATTTAAAATTGTGTTTTTGTTACAAACTCCGGTTGTGAAGATATAGCCTGTTTTTTGATAACTTTTTTATGCTTTTTGTTTTTAGCGTACATAAATCAGAGTGGTATCAATCTTAATTCAGGGAATTCACAGGGAAGTACATTTTCCAAAATGCTGTACCACAGCATTGTTTTTTTTTGGCAAAGGTAAAAGTTCTGAGGTATTTTCTATTGTATATTTAAAAAGATAAAGATAAAGAGAAGACACAGATAACAACCTCAAATATCAATAATGAATTTATCGTTATAGGCTGGAATTTCTACCCTAGTCCAATGTCAATTACCTTACATGGAGCAGTAGTATTATACTGAGGAACTACTTTATGAATGAATGTGATGATCCAGTCAAGCAAAATCTCACCGTAACATTAAAGGTGCTAACTTACATAATGATGATGATGATGGTGAATGATGATGATGAATATTGTGCTAATGCTAAAATGCTAACCTAGCTATGTAAGCATTCATAACCACTTGACTTTCTTGAAAAATTGGGTAACAAATTGATCTCAGTTTTCACTATCAGCTAATTGACTGGTTTTGAGTTTGACAGTGCTGAGTGCAGCTCTGTGCACAGAGAGAAAGGTGGTCAAATAGTTTTCCAAGACATAAAATGATTATCTTAGTCAGCATAAATAATTTCCTCATTAATGTTCTCAGCTTACGCAGTAGTTTTGAGGGCCTCGGCTTTCGAGGGCCCCTGGCTGTCACCCCCTGGGTGAAGGGTTAAAAGGTAACGCTGCGGTGTTTTATAGGTGGTGAAAGTAAAGTTAGGTCATGAGAAAGGTGAGAACCTTGGAACACAAGAACAGACAGAATGTTTTCCAGGTTCTGCTCGACCACGTGACATCAGGTTATGACGAGCGTGCGCTTCTGTGATCGGCCGTAATTTGTGTCTTTATCCCCCCACGAGGAAGAGAAAGAGACAGGGGGAAGAAGGGGATGAAAAATAGGAGAGATGCTGACAGGGGGGTGAACCACTTGAGCTGCGGAGAAGGCCGAGTGTACCGAAGGCAGCGCAGGCCGGGAGTGATTGAATGATCCCATTCTGGGCTCTTTGTTAGACACTAGGCAGCGATGTATGAAGATTGATACACAAGTGCTCGACTCGGTTTGCTGGATCATCAAACGGATTGATATTATACTCCAGCCAAGGATGAAGACAAAGTAAGTGTTATCATACTCAATACTGGGGCTTGTCAGAGGCGGGAAATCATCCAGTGTCACTGGTTATGGGAGCATTTCGCAGACTGTCATGAGAATTTATCTGGGAGATGCGGCGCTCCACGGCAGTGTGCGGCTGACGGCGGAGGCCCCGGCCGTACCGTAAAGATCTTAGCTAAAGATTGAATTACAGCACCGTGCTTTGGACTGCATTTATTTCACTACTATCATGTTTGTCCCCACAGACACTGTAAATCCCCGCTCTTCTTATCAAGTGGCCATTTATTGTCGTTCAAATAGCATTATTCATGGCGATATCATTATTTAGATAGCATGGGCATCACAGCGAGTGATTTGTTTATCTGGTGTACAACAAGGGTTTCCTACATTACCCCCGAGGTTTCGCCAGGCTCCTCATTATCCCTCAGTCCTGGAAGCAGTCGGCACAAAGTGAAGGTAAAAACAGATGTGTCTCTTTGGTGCTTCTATTTGGGCGCCGCACCTTGTTTTTTGAACAACATTAAATGATTCCCTCCTTAAATGTGAAACAGTAGCAGATAGTAGTTGCCATCTTGTACAACATAATGACCTCTACACTGAATTTTGCCATTTGGATTTGTGCCGAAAAACGAGCAGAACGTTTTAGTTCCAGAGAAGCACTGCTAGCTTTTTTTTTGGGGGGGTGGGATTATTACAGGTTGTGGAATTAGTGATGTTCCTTTTTACAGTAAACCAAAGAGAAAACACTGAGCAGAAAAGCCTTTCAAGAGGAAGCAAATGCGGTTTCAATTTGAGAAACAGGTACGGCTTACAAGTCTCAATGCTTTCATTTGTCTGTGTGTATCTTTTAAGGTTTTACACTATTACTAACTGGGGAAGAAACTTTTAGCATCCATTGTAAGTTTAAAATCTTAGGTTCCCCTCAGTTTCTTGTGGTGTGAAGTAGTAAAAGTACCAATGCCACAAAATATTGTTTGTGTTTTATGCTGTTTTGTATGTGCTGAAATCTCATCACATTTAAGACACACTCCAATGGAAATCCTACATTCAATATACATTCAAAAATATCAGCAAGTAAATGTAAACATCAAATCAACAAAATGTATATTTTTCATCTAAAAACTAGAAAGTAGCAAAAAATGCTAGTAAGTCGTAATGCTGTAAGTATATAAAATACTGAAATTTACTTTGGTGCAGCACTTAAGTAAATGTTTTTAGTTTCTCTGTATCTCAAAATGGACTGTGTCTTGTTGATGTTGAACCAGAGCTGAGCAAAAGATGAAAATGTTAAATCTCAAGTTTTACTAATTCCACTAAAATCAAAACAAATATCATTCTGGTGTCGCCTGCTCAAAGCACGATGTCGTTTGTATTTCAGCTGCTCTGTGTTGCACCCACTGTTTGAGTAAGTTATTCCAGCCTGCCCATGCCAATACCACCGCAAGCTTCCTGATGCTGTTTTCTTTAGAGTTGGAGACACAGGGCAATATAAGTATGTGCTTCTCTCTATGGAGTGGTTTTATGCACACTGTAAAGCTGTCAGTTATGTCTGCATACAGTGCCTTCGCCATGTCGCCGGGCTCCGTAAAAGCCATGTATGGGAAACACCGCGGGCCGTGGCACTTATGGATATTTCTCTTTACATTCATCATTTTTACATGTACTCACTGGGAGCTGGCGGCTGTCAAAAAGACTTACTGCTTTTCATCTTCATATTGAAATACCAGAGGAGGCCGTCGTCCCGCAGCTTGTATTATATCATTTCTATTGTAGTCACAAGTTACACTTCGGTTATCCCCATCCATGCACAAAGGCAGACGCAAACACACGCGCTCATACGCATCTAGTCCAAGTGGGATGCTTGATCCAAGAGGTGCTTGCTATGATTTGGCCTTGTTAAGTTGTTGACCCTGAAGAGAGAGAATTACCTCTGCTGGGAAGCAGGCGGTGCACGTGTGTGTGTGTGTGTGTGTGTGTGTGTGTGTGTGTGTGTGTGCGTGAGTACTATATACGAATGTCTGGTGGTGATGGGAGCAGGAGGGGGGGGGTGTGCTAGCTTTGAGTTAAGGGCTCTATCAAGGGACAAACTTCTCCGGCACCACAAAGCCACATGATCCATCTCCCTTTTTAGCTGGTGTCAGGACCATTTTATGTGATGATGATTTGATGCT
The DNA here is from genome assembly GCA_028564955.1 of Terapon puta. Classification (NCBI taxonomy): domain Eukaryota; kingdom Metazoa; phylum Chordata; class Actinopteri; order Centrarchiformes; family Terapontidae; genus Terapon; species Terapon puta. The sequence goes on from JAOXYL010000043.1 coordinate 19,745,884, forward strand.
CGGGCACTGGGCTTCCTTCTCCCCCTCTCAGATTGAGCTATGATAGTCAGAGCTGGGATCGCTAGGATCACCGAGCTGCTGGGCTCCAGCCATCGGAAAAGCGATGTGTCCCCTCAGCTGTGGGAGGACGCTGACAGTCCCCCTTCCTATTGAATTCACAATTCCTACATGGCTTCACAACTTCACAGAGACTCTTATCTGTGAACTAGAACGGCTGAAATAAGTCCTCATAATGCATCAATATAAAAACTACAGCTGTTTAAGAAAATTTGTGAGACAGGTCAGAGAAATTGAAAAATATTAGGGGACAGATTAACACATGGTTGGTTTTGTTCTTATCATGGGACTTTTTATTTTCCTTTTTAACAGTATGAGAAGACATTTTGACATAATATAGACAAACAATAAACAGCTGTGCTTTGAAAAAGGCCCAGTTTACAGGTTAGGTATACATTATAACTATTTTTTTAAATGACATGATTTCAGTCCAGATTTATTATAGTACAAACTATATTCATCCTCCGCTGAGTATACATGTGACCTCGCCTCATGTGCGAGGCTCCCACACAGATACTGAATGAATAGCCATGGATGCGAGGAGAGGGTCTATGGAGAATGCCCGTCTGCAGGGTCCAGAATTTTGTACTACACCCCTGACACTGCAGTTTTGTTTGATTATCTGAGGGAGAAATTTACAATATGTTGTGCCCTCAAAAATTCCCCAAATTGTCTATGGCACGTACACTGCACTGCCTTCTACTAACAATACTACAGCACCATGTGTCATAATTAGCAGATGTGGACATTGTTGTTCTGCAGCTCTACAGTTGTTAGACATCATAAGGTCCTAACTTTTTCCTAACCTTAACCAATTTACGGCTCACTAAAGAGTAAACCAGTGATTTGCAAACCCTTTTAGACCACAGCATTACTTTACATTTTTGTGACACCCAATCCTGAATATTATATTATATTATATTATATTATA
>JAOXYL010000043.1:19757564-19792439 GCA_028564955.1 Terapon puta
TTATTTTCTGGCAGATGCTGGAAGAACTGCAGTAGAGGATCACATCGTGATTTGAGTTTTTTGAGTATTTTTAGGACGTTAATCTGAATAGAATGAAAACAAACGACTTCACTTGATTGAAGATAAGGTGCAGACGGTAAAAAAGCTAACTAAAATAACAACAGCAACAAAGATCCTCGCACTGTTCGGGCCTTGGGATAAAGTCAAATAGGGGTCCATGACCTGTAATGATTTTTCACTTGAGCGTCCGTGATGTGAAAATGTTTGAGCTCCACTGCTGTACATACTTGCGATAGCCGACGAACAGTGTGTCACAGCTTGGCATTTATGTTCATGTGACATTATCAAAATGCTCATATGACAGCACACCAATTATGAATCCTGACGAGGGGACACCAGAAAACATTTTGCACTTCCACTCTCGCTGACATGACCTTTTACTACGATCCTGCGTTCCTCCGATAGACGTCCCCCCCGTGCTGCCCTCTCTCTCTCTCTCTCTTTTTTTTCTTCTATTCATCGCTCCATCTTCTCTGCTTCCATCCCAGGGTACATCCCATTGGGTGGATGTTTTGTCGCGGAAGCTTGTGAATGTTTTCGCCACGCTGCTGTTATTTATTGCCGGCTGACAGGGCCATGAATTCCGGGCCAAAGTGAAACTCATATTGTTATCAAAAGCATAAAATTCCTATCACTTTAGGTGTCAGAGCAGAGACAAGAAAATGAAACAGGTACTCATAAAGGCAGCGGGCGTCATAAATCAGTCGGTGGGGCCCGAGCAAAGGAGACGCTTGATTAAATAAGGGGAATTAGGTATTTTTGCAAAAGCGGGAAATAACATTGATCTATGCCCCTGTCAGTGGCGAGGCTTGACACTATTGTGCATTGTTTATTTTTCATGTGTATTTATAGTATGTCAATCTCTCTCTGACTGAATGATATGAGTGGGAGAAGACCCGTCCTCCTTTGGCTGCCATGTGCTCTCTGTTGGAAAATGAGAGACAGACTTACCCAGGATCTGAGTTTCTCGTCCTCCTTAAGCAATCGAAACGCCAAACCGTATCCTGTAGCTTTGTTTACCAGGACATATGTGAAATGAGCCAATAGGACTACTGTTTTTCCTACAGCGCCATGGGCATCAAGAGGCAATTTAAGGTCACTCAGGGGTGAGACACTTCACTAGTTTATACCAGGGTGCAATGAAATTTCATTGTGTTTTACGGAAAATCACTTTCTGCAGATTATTCCTATTTTTTTCACTGAGTGTCGGATATCTATTTAATAAGAGGAAGTCTTGTTGTTAAGAAAATGTGACAAATCTTCACACTTTATGAGAGGATCGTACACAACAAACAGTGCTTTAATTGTGTAGCTTGTTTCATTGTCAATTTGTACACTGGAAGAGATGAATTATGTCACACAATAATTATGATTTCAATTTTTATCCTTATCTTAAAAATCTGTCACAGTGTCATATGAGCGAAGAGCTAAATCATTGCAGTACTTTTTAAAACACCTTGTTTCCCTCCTGCATGGTCTCCTTAGAAGATAGCATCAGAACTGCATGAGAGCTGATGCAATTCGGAAATATGAGTTATTGTCAATGCCATATCTCTCTCAAAGCAAATTTTGCAAAACATCCCTCTTCAAGGTTGCTCTTCCTAAATGTATAATTTCAGTAACGTCCCCCACTATGATTTGGAGGTGTCTGCATGGCTGATGGGATCAGTGAACTCTGGAGAGTGGGGTGACGACCTTCCACCCCATCCATCACCCAGTGATGGACATGGGAAGCCTGTCCCTGACAGGTTGGGGGGTAGACGGGGGTGTAGGGTACAAATGGGGTTAAGGATAGGGCCTGAGAGGGATCTCAGTTACGGCAGCTTGGTGACTGGAAGAACAAGGAGGGTGGGGGGGTGGATGGAGAAAAGTGTGGCCAGGATTGAGGTCAGGGATATATGATTGGGGAATTAGATGGACCACAGCTAGCCTGGTTAAATGTTTGTGTGGGCGATGAAGATGGATTATCTGTGTCTTATGTGAGACAAATAAACAAACGTGCATAACGTCATTTTTCTCACAATCTTTCTTTCTTCAGGTTTTTTTACAGTACAGGACAAGAAGCCACATAACTAATTTTGGTACAGTTCTCCAGCTGACATTAGTGAAAGAGCAACCCAGACCAATACAAATGATGAATCTGGTAATCAGGAGCAGTGTCACTCCATTCTCCAAATCTTGCTGAGGTGTAATGAGTCTCTGAGGACCACTTGTTTCTTACACCCACTGGAAACGAGGACCATCGTCATCAATCTTCAGAGTGGCTGAAGTGAATTTGACTTCTGTCTGAAGGTGCTCCTCTCCGCTGATTTCTTCTCGGGAGCTCGGTGGAAAGCCCACGTTCCCGTCACACGCCGAGAGAGCGTGCACGCGAGAGCGAGCAGGGTGTGGCTGCACGCTGTGAGGACAATGAGCACCAAACCTCCAACTGACACGGCCGGTATTGAGTGAAGCCACGCCGTGAAGCGAGGGCGCAGTGCTCACCCACACACACACACACACACACACACTCTCACACACTCACACACGTTAGTGCAGAATGGGTTCAGTGACATTTGACCCAGCGATCACAACGCCTGTCGACAGCATATACTACCATCGTTTTGTGACTGTGTGATCATATGTTTTCCTCCGTCTGACCTAAATGCAGTCATGTCTAGACACTTCTTTCTTTCTGCTGTTGCACTAGTTATATTGTGCAGCTCATGTCAAAAGTTTGCTTTTTTAGGAAGTTAAACAAGACTCCTTCCCCTCTCCTGTCAGACAGTAGCTTCATGCGTGGCATAGTGAAACCAGGAACAGACCTGGGGTGAGCTGCCCAGTTCACTCTCACTCATAAATCTGAAGTTTCACTGTTTATTCTTTCTGCGCTGGTTTTGATTTCATTTTAAAGTGCAGCATTTTGTTGTTTTTCTATACGTGTTGTTTTGTCACAGCAGATTTCATACCACACGATAAGGAGGCTATCATGTCTTAATGCCAAGATCAGACTGAATCTTATTCTGTAAATAAGGATAAGCCTTTGTCATAACCTGGAAAACAACAGGGATTGACACAGATACTGTATTTGATCATTTCCTAGAGGATTTACTCTTTGATTGATCCTGTTGTTTCAGACTTTCTTCTTCTGTTCATCAAAATATTTGTGCGAATGACTTCATTATGCCTTTATAACGCCTGGGGGTGTGTGATCCGCCATGACCAGTTCATGTTATGCTGTGGGTGAAACAACAAGCTGCCCTTGCTTGTCTTCCGCTGGCCAGGGCCTCAGTGGGATGGGCAGTTTGTGAAATGACAGGACATGCCAACAAATTGCATCACTTCTGCCTCTGTGGCCGAGGACAATGGGCCACCATATGCCGAAGTGGGGAAATGAATGGAGCTCATTTGTGCTGGCACCCTGAGCCCCCGCTCCCCCCGACCCTGCTGGGGCCTCCGTGGCATCGAGGCCGACACAGACAGACGAGCCCACCCTCTGCCACGCCGCCGTGCTGCTGTCCACCAACAGGATCCCATAAGCCAGCACCAACAAATATGTTACTGGACTTGTTATCTGGAGTATGGAAACTAATAAAAAAGGGCAAATCAGTGAGGTTAATTTGCAAACATTCAATCAGTAGGAGTGAGATGATGCTTTTCAAATCCATTTTTAAACAGTGTAACTGAAGCATTTTTTTTAGTGTGGTACTTTTTAGAAGTTTGTTTGATTATTCTGGAAGACAATTTATATTCATAACACAAAGTGATATAAATACACTAGTAATAGTAATGTAGATAAAAATAGAGGACGTGTCCCAAAGTAGCCTGAGTGCAAATTTGTGTTTATCTGTGTCTTTATTTGTGTGTGTGTGTGTGTGTGTGTGTGTGTGTGTGGAGGCCTGGGATGATAGCAGATGATTAAGGAGTGGCTGCTCTGTTGACATGAGATACTAATGAGGATGAAATGAGAAGGTCAGGGCTCGTCTCCAGGAGGGGGGGACACCCCCCCGTCCTCCCAGCACCACCCTCCACCCCCCCCTCACCCCAACCCTCTTCTCTCCTTGTACCCCCTGGTTGCCTCTCTCCTCAGGATGGACGGCTAATCCTCCTCTTAATCGGCACAGACCAGTACACACACGTGTGCAGACTCACACACACAGACACAAACACACACGTATACACGGAGGCGCCTCTGATCAGGCACTCTGCATCTTCATAATGGAGGTAATTAGCAGCTCAACAAGGCAAGCTCAGCATTATGATTAGCACCTCTTTTGGAGCGCACTCTAAATCTGACCAGCCTGGCCTCCGCTGTCAATCTGTTTTGCTCTACGCTGCCAATAAAACAGACATCAGAACGTACGATAGAGTAGGCTTAATGTTTTATATATAGGTGTCTCATAGTATTCTCATTTAAATGCTTTATTTATTGACGTTATAAGGCCAGAAGGCTCAAAGCCCCATTAACAGCCGCTGTAGGCTGCGTAGCTTTTCAAACCCAAACCAACTTAAGTGGTTTGACCCAAGCAAGCTAGTGAGCACCTTATGTTGACATCCCAAAACCTCAAAATATCCCCTTTAAAACCCACAAAAGCCCAGTACAAAGGCACATACAATAATAAGGCATGTTTACATGTTTGTTTTATTCAAAAGTCATTGAGTTTGTTCAGAATATCGGATAGGGTGATAGCTACAACCTTGGTGGTCTGATTGGTAAATTTTGACTTTTCCCTGTAAGATATGTGACAATGATGACTAAATATTTAACAGAAAAAGAATCAAACATAGCAAGTAATTTAATGAAGATATGTGTAAAAACTACAACATGTTTTTAACTGCTGGTGCAGAATACAGCTACAAACCGAGCACAAAAACAGCAGCTGTCAGTCATCACCAAAATAATCCATGTAGTGATGGAGGAATGTCATGACAGGAAATCCAGACAAAGGTAGGAGTGATGGCCCTCCAGCCATGCAGCAAAGCGACCTGTGTGAGTGCAGGGGAGCGCTTATTAATGGAGGTGTGAGGGTCTCTATCAGCATAGTGAACTGTTGACCCTGACAAGGGGAAGGAAGTACTCGGCCAGCTGCACGCCATTTTTCATCTCTCTGATAGACCTCAAAAGAGAAGTATGGAGGGGAGAGGGAGAGAGAGAGAGAGGGAGAGACAGAAGGGGGACAGGAGAGACAGAGAGAGAGAGAGAGAGAGATGGGCGGATCCAATAATAAAAAAGAAGTTGGCCCTGTGAAGTGTGGCGAAGTGTTGGATGGAGGCCTCCTAAGCCGTGACCCCTGTGATTTTAAAGAGCGCCTAGCTCACCTCGTTAATCAAAGGCTGATGCGTATCACAGTGACCCCCCCCTTTTTTACACCGCCCAAAAGCCCCACCTCAGCCAGGTCCTTATTGTGCTTTGTCATTTTTCACAGGAGGTTCGTGGGAAGATAAGGATCCTCAGGTTGCCACTCAGCTCCAGAGAAAAAAAATCTTGGAGAAGGTTGGTGCTTGTGTGCATGTTCACTTGTAAGTTTGTATCAATGAAAGGGGAAGATTGAGAGCAAGATCATCATCCATAAAATAATGAGGTTGTGCAACACTTATATATATATATATTTATACCTGATGCATATGCTTAATGATGCATTGTGCCAGCACTCATTAAAGAGGAACTTGTGTCATACATAAATATGTACAAGACACATATATATGATATACTATGTAAAAGAAGAAATGTGTATGAACAGTTACCGTCTGTCTTTTCCACTTCATCATCATGTGTTTGGAGAAGGCATATTCCAATCTTTTATAATTATCTTATAAATACCCTAAATGAGCAAGAGATATGATTTGTAATAAATAAGGAAACTGTCTGTAATTTTACTCTCATGTGAATCTGCCATGTTTGTAATTTGTAACGTGAAAAAATTACCGACCACATTTGGGGGAGACAGCGAGTTTAATAATAGAACTCACGTGCATATTGGACTTCAGGAGTAATATGTCTTTGGCATGCGATTTCCTGTCCTCCTGGGCATCTAATTTTCCTCTTCCTCTGTAACGACAAATGGAGGCAGTTGTGGAATTTATAGAGAAAGGTTTTGAAAGCATTTTCGGCGCAATCAGTATGCTTTGCTTTGTTTAATCAGGAAAAGACAGATTGTTAAATGCTCTGCAAAAAAGAAGGTGGTTGGATAATAATCATTTTTACACAACTTCCAAAAAAGTTTGTATGCCCACTTACTGCAAATCAAAAACAAAATATGCTCCAACTTTATAAATGTGCTGTGTTTAAGTCCTGCTTCAATCTAGTGTGATTGCTCTGTTTGATCAAGAGCGAGCGCGAGAGAGAGAGAGTGTGGGAGAGAGAGGGAGAGGAAAAATGAGCCTGCCAGTGGTTAATTGAGCATACAGATTCCTAATGTGTCAGGTGGTGGCCTCGCAGATGAGTGATGGCACTTTTTTACGATGCATCTTCCTTTGTTTCCTCTTTAAGGCTAATGAAGTCGGCCTTCCAGTCGCCACCTGGGCCAGACACTCAGACACCAGAGACACTCTCACATCCCATTCACAAAGTCTAACAGAGAGTCATCTTCTTCAACTACCACCCCCTCCACACACACACACACACAGACACACACACCACCACCACCCCTCCACCCTCAGTCAGCCCAAAGACAAATACACACACACGCAATGACACATAAACACAAAGGCTCAAATGCAGGCGTGCTCACACACATACTGTATGTGTATGAGAATGCGCACACGTACACACACACAAGTCGGGTTATTAGCTGGACGTTTGTGATAAACTCACACTCTGGGCTGATGTTTACAGCATATTCATTATCAAAGCCGCAGACCTGTTTATTTTTACTGTCTCAAAACAGCAAGCATCCATTATCCAAAGATTTTTTTTTTGTCTCTCCCGCTTGTCTTTTTTTCCAACATGCCTTTAGGTCACCCACTAATGAGCTTAACACTGAGGAAACGTGGAAACGATTAGATGAGGCTTGGCTGTTTGAACAATGGGGTGATGATATTGTACCTTATGATTACACGTATTTATATCAACAGAAACAAGGGGCAAGCTAGAGGGTCTGCAGCTTTTTTTCCAGCTCGGTCTCGTTGGGTGACTTCACTTGGGTTTTCCTGCGTGCAAGCAACTAGTGAGTGATGATCACTGCGACTGGCAGCCTCGAACTCCCTCCTTATCCTTGTTCTGCTTTAGCAAGGTGAGCCTAAACCTCCTTCAGAGCCTCTGCCTCTTTTGCCGTGGCGGCTCAGGCCAAGTGGTTCTGGTCACCCAAACATGTTCAAGGTGCTCCATGACCATATGTTTGCTCATTGGGGAGCGGAGCAGCGAAGGGCTGGATTCTATGACCTTCACCCAGGTTGAGCAATGAATACTCCAGGCTCCGCTCGCTTGGGTTCATGCCAGGTGAACACAGTAGTCGAGCATCCCAGACATGCAACCAGAGCCCTGCAAGCATTTGATGGCTGGAGACACACAGATGGTGGGGAATGAGAAGGAAAAAGGTGGAAAATTGTCAACTTTTTAGGAGGAAACCTTATTAGTTCACTTCTCAGTAGTTTGTCCATACTGGTATTTAACGTGCCATTATTTCCCAGTTGGGAAACAAAACTGCTGTTTCTCATGAGCTGGGATATGTCTTGCCAGGCTTGACATGCATTGTTCTGTATATTTCCTTTACTGTAAAGCAAAATCCAACTTCCATTTTCACTTATAGTGATGCCGATTCCTTATTTAGTAATATTCAGCTATGGCAATCTTTGAGAGCATTGCAGCAGAAATGCATCGAACAGTTCCCTGTTTTAGTTCTCCTGGGCTGTCGGTTGTGTGTTGTGGTTTTACAACCACGCAGTGCCAGGATCTTTATATTTATCTTTGACTTTTAGTTTCAGTTTGTGGCAATTTCATGGTCACAGTCAGGGACAAAAATGCATGTATAAATATTTGAAAATGCAAGAACCAATAGCATCCTGTTAAACATATATGTATTTACCTTTTGAATATTAAGAGACAGTATTAGTGACTAAGAAAAGGGAAAATTAAACTCATTTAAGATATAAATGAGTTTGCAGTCACGTTTCTGTAAATTTAATTTTTAAAAATTTCAAGCATATCTTAGTATCGTTTTGGACAGCAATTTTTTATATATTTTGGTCTTGTAAGCCTTCAATATAAAATTTAATATCATTTTATACAAAGTTAATGTTTAATACTAATCGCCACAGAAACTTTACAAGCACATTAGTTAAATTTCATTGTTCCCCAGTGGAGTTGCCTTACATCGTTTCCATTAATTGTTTAGTTTTAACACACACTCCTTCTTGAATTTATACCGGCGGCATGAGCGCAAAATAAGCAACAGATTGAACCTGTGCTGATAACTCAAAATACTTGCACAGTCGAGTCAACAAGGGATCTTTATGGGAGGGAAAGGGCTGAGGGAAAAGGCCATTACTCTCCAGATAATTTAAACATGTGTTGGCATTTATCTTGGTGGTCCATGTCCGAACACTAATGACAAACTCTTGTTATTAGTGGACTGAATCAAAGCCAAAGGCATGCCCACCCAAAAACTTTAATCCGTTAATGTTCCTCACTCTCTAATTTGGTGTTGTGAAAAAATACACTGCATGCATATGTACAGTAGTTCTTCAAAGTAGTGTAAATACAGAGTAAGACAACACATATTGGATTTTTTTTTTTGTCTTCCCCTCTCTCTCTCTTTCCACCAGTCCTCTGCCATCAAACTTTATTTTCCTGGGAAGATTAAATATTTCTGCTTGAGAACACCCTTTAAACTATGAAATGACTGCTGTCATTGACACACAGACCCCCCTGTACACACACACACACACACACACACACACACACACACACACACACACACCACGCTTCCCTGATTTTGGATGGATAGATGGTTGGGAAGAGGAAGGGGGGGTTTGAAATATATAATCTCCTGAAAAGAATGAGGCCCTCTGGGATTTTCTCAAAGTGGCCCCTCTTTGCACTGGGGCTGCGGGAGAGTGGGTGAATGCTGGTGGTGTGGGGGGGTGGGGGTGTTGAGGGGGGGACTAAAACATGGCCACTCCACACTGTAACCTGAGCCAGAAGGGGGCCAATCTGTCAAATAATTAGCTGTTGCCCAGCACAAAGGTTTTATTTGCAGGAATTTCATCGAGGCAGGATTGAATAATATGTCTGTGTATTGTGTGGGGTCATGGGAACATCATCTCTTACTGGTGGGCCATAAAAGACGGCTAAATGATAATGAGAAAAGGCTCTGGTAATTCAATTCTTCAAGCGTTGGTTTCCATCTTTCTCGCACCCCCCTCCATCTCCCCTCCGGTTCCTCTCTCTCTCTCGCTCTTTCTCTCTCTCTCTCAGTCTTTATGTCCTTTCTCTCTGCTCAGCTAATTGCGGAACTTCATGTTGATGTTGAAGTGGCTTTATTCAGCGCACAGGAAAACACACAACGATGTACAAAATGGGAAAAAAGGAAAAAAAAGAAAAAAGAGTCTGCAGATAATTACATTTTTCTTTTATTGTACTGTATTTATTGCTACTTTATGTGGCATTAACAAATGAAAAATAACATGAGTGGCCTTTCCACAGCCTGATGCATTATCGTGAACATCCAGATAAACAGTGAAAAGTAAGAAATGAGCAAATACATTAAGTACAAATTAATACATAAGCAGACACATAATAAATAAATACTTTTTAGCAGATCATATTATAGCTTTTATTCGAGCACCTTTGAATATTTTTCTGGTATATTGATTGCAAAAACATAAATGAATAGATAATTGCTGGTGCATGCTTCCCACTCCCAAACCCACCGGCTCAGTTGTCTTTTTGTACATTGACCCCTGACCCCTGAGAGCAGCCAACCAGGAAGTAGATAGTGTTAAAAGGGATTGATTAGCTTGTGGTCTATAGATGATTGTTTATATCATTCCATACTGGAGGTTTGACCCCTGGCGACCCCTCTGTGGACCAATCCGCTGAGAGCCATGACCTGCATCCATTTGCAACAGCGCTAATTAGCTTTGACGGGCCCTCGGTTTGCGTCGGGGTTGTAAAATGAAGCCCTGCAGTGCCCTGATTGAAGAAAGACGCGGCGCGGCTACTCCACCGAAAGCCTACCATTTCCTCCCACCGAATGTCAAACACATTAAACTTAATGTAGCAGCAAATCTTACTCAATTATTTGTATGTTGTTGAGGTGTGTGCATGCCTGTGTTTATGTGCGTGTCTGGTGGCCCTAAATGGTGTTCATATGTCAGTGTATGTTCAGCTGTCTGAGCACACTCAAGCATGCTGGTGTTTACATGTAAGAGGGGGGATGAAGTGGGAGAGACAGAGTTTGCCGTTCCACTGGCATGTCCATGTGGGATGAGGTTACACATCCTGCAACACATTGCAGAGGGATGAGGAAACTTGCTTTTAAGTAAAATAATTGGATTATTGCATCCTGTGATCTCGCTAATTATAATGAAAGCAAGCTTACAATTTTCCAATTATTATTCTATGCCGATTCTGTTCCTCTCTAATAAAGAGGAGCACTGATGCAAAACAAAATGCCAGGACTCCATTTCCTGCCTGTGCCTTAGAGCTATTCAGAGATGAGGGACGTACACACCCTCCAAATATCGCCCCCAACACCCCACATAAAAGCTCTTACAGAACATACACAGCTCCCAAAAGTGCACACAAATGGTTGCCACGTTCACTACCCGTTCTCTGAATTAAATACAGCGATCATTTTGAAATGGCAAATTATTGATCTGTTTTAAAAATACACAGAGACCCAACTGAAAAAAAGTCCATATGAGACATGTCCATTTGAAAAGGTGCAAACAGGTGATGTGTGAAATCAAAAGGACAGTAGAGCGTAGTGCACGTGGTTTATCCACCACCGTGTCCTTGGTTACCAGGCGTCAAACCGACATGAGCCACTCACTCTGCCTCTGACAAATCGCTGTATTCAATCTCCCCCCCCCCCCCCCCCCACCCCCCCCCCCCCCCCCCCCCAGTGGCCTCCTCCACTCTCCCCCGGCTCCTCCTCCACACGCACACTCGTGCCTCTCGGTATCAGTCACTCATACGTCTCTCTGCCCATGCCTGTCAGTCTCCCGCCAAATTCCCTGGATCACAGTACATCTGACAGTATTTCATCTCGGATTTGAGGATAAGTGAGAGGATTTCGGTTCAAGCTCGGAGCTTAGCATGAAAACGCTGCTCAGTGTGAAAAGCTAAGGGTTTACACGATGTGGGAAACCCCCCCACCCCCACCCCACCCCACCACCACCCGCCCTCACCTTCCTTTTTTTTTTCCTCCTATGTCACTCTCCCTCTCTCGCTGTGTTTCTCTCTCTCTCTCTCTCTCTCTCTCTCTCTCTCTCTCTCTCTCTCTCTCTCTCTCCCTCCTTCCCTCTTTGCAGGGTTTTGTTGATTTAGCTGTGAGTGGCTGCCTGACACAACATTGGCTAACTCCTCATGGAGCTAAATACAGCTAACCCCATTGCATAGTTATTCTATCACTGGGCTCCAAGGGGAACACAAAAGGGATGTATTTTAATTAAGCAAAACCCAGGGGCTTCAGCATTACTATAACCACTCGAAAGTGGAGACAGTGAGATGAGGAAAAGGGGGAGGATGGAGAGAAATTGTGATGTTTGAAGGAAAACTTGTTAATGAGGGGTCACTGAACAGCAATGCATATTCTCATATTGACATTGACACATGCAGGACTTTGATGGCTACTGGGATAAGTGCATTTTGTGCATATATTCTTATGCAATTATGACCAAAAAACATATTTTTGTCAGTAACACAGGCCAAAATTTCTCTTAAAAGCCAGTATGTTCAAATCCAAATGTCCAAATGTATTATTGCAATTACCATGAACAAACACACTGCAGGTTACTTTGAGTCAGTCCCACATACATCACGCTGTTATTGTCAATACCAGCAAATGCATATCAATGCACAGCTGAAAATAGTCCCATAAAATGCATTGCTTATGCCAGTTTGAGTGACATTTGCTAAAGTCCACAGTACTCAGCTGTTATGGGAAATTATGAAACCTTAAAGAAAAACACAATAAATATGTGACCCTGCACTGGAGCGTACCTGAGAGATGGACTAAAACATTGCTGGTTTTGGTATTTTCAAGGCTTTTGCTGACAATAAAAAGAATATAAAATAATGGCAGACATATCCTTTAAGTGTGATATGTTGGTACCAATTGTGTAAACATATAGATAATGGTGGAGCGCAGAGTGGGGACAGAGCCTCCCTGGTTAACCCTACAGGAGAAGATAAACATGCCAGAGGTTTTTTTGTTTTTTTTTGCCTTGTTGCTCTGGGAGGATTTCTCTCTCATTTTTATTCGCGCTGTAAAGCAGAATTTGTGTGTAATGTCTGCTTCTCTGCTCAAATCCCAGTTTGAGAACAAGGGTTTAGCCGTGTTCCTCCATTTCTCAATTTGGCCCAATAAGGTTCCTCTATGAGTGTTTTTGCATTTAGAAAGTAGCTTTGGGGCTTTCGGTTTTTGGGCCTGAGTCTCTAGTGTAAAACAATCCAGCAGATTTTCCGCCAAAACCAATTAGGCAACGCAGAAATAAAAATACAGTGCAGTGGCTGACACAAACTGCCAGTCTTCTTGGTTATAATCTCATTTGCACATAATTAGAGTAATTATACTAATGCCTTCAAATTTCTGTGGTATGATTTATGCTGCGTGGGAAGACTGATACTGAACTGACTGTGTCTCCTCGCGTGTGTGGCACACTCTGCTGCGGCGTACGTGTCTAACAGACTCTAATAACAGGTGAAGGGTTAGAGTGGACCCCCCAACCCCAAAGCACACATACACACACATAAATATCCACAGCATAGGTTAACCCTGGAAATAAAGAAATAAAGGCATTACATGGAGAACCTGAGGAGAATCTTGAATGCCAGTTGGCGGCGGGAAAGATGGATTGCCTGAATTCTCCACCAATCACCAAACAACACATTGGCTGCAGCATTGATTGATGAAGTATTTAAGTCGTCAATCTCACATCACCTGCTTTTCTTCTCTAGCCCCCCCCCCCACACACAACCCCTCCCTCTTGAAAATGGCTGTGGAAAAGCTATGCTGTGTCTGCAGATCGGATGAACCCTGACCGATGGAGAACTTTGCAGATTTCGAGCTTTTGGGAATTAATACATTTAAAAAGCTTGCCAGGGAGGCTGAATGTAATCATACACTGTTCGACTCTTGAGTTCACTGTGCGTTTGTTACAACCTGAGAGGAGGAGAGGTGAAGACCTTTCCTTGGACACACTGCCAAGTCCGTGCTTGTGCGTGCTTCCGTCTTCCCTATCAAAGCGGCCATTTTCCAAACGGTGCATTATGCTTGCATGGCCGCGCTCGCACTACTTTGTAATAGGCCTCAGTGTGTATAACTCAGCCCAATATTATTGATTACAAATCATGATTAACAATAATTATATTGATAAAAATGGAGCATTAGCCCTCACCTCTGACCCTATTTGCAGACCTCTTTGTACTCTATGATGTATTCAATATCATAATCATGCTTGAGTACACTTGGTTTGGAGAAAGGGGGGAGGAAATCAATGGGGCTGCGCTCATATGCAGGGAAAGCATCACACCTGCAGATATTGTGTTGACAGTGCATTGCAGAGCAAACACAGAGCCGCTGTCTTCTTGGAGTTGTGCTGAAGAGGCCATTGATCCACCGGTTAACCTATTCTCCTGCATCAGTACAGCAGAAAACCCTCGGAGGAAAGCGACCCCCCCACCCGCACCCCCCTCAAGCCTGGCCATTGTTTCCCTCCACTAATATGATACCCCCTGAAGGTTTTCCACAGACCTCATTTCTAATCAATGCATGTGGTTGGTGGGATCATCCTGTCTCTGCAAATTAATGACTTCACTTTTTTCTGTGGTTTCATTCCATTGATTTGTTTTATTAGCCCATTGATCTCCATGCTCCCCCCCCCCCAACCCACCCACCCCTTCACACTCACCCATCCTCTACCTCACCCAGCTCCAACCCGCTGCTTCCTTTTTGCTTATCAATATGGGACCTGATGGCATCAATTCTGAAAACAGAAAAAAAAGAAAAAAGCTTTCTTTATCAGCTGATGACTTTGGGGGAAAAACATGGATGGGATGAGAATGACTCTTGTTATCTAGATTGATGCAGATTTTGTGAGCAGAAACGTATAATTCAAACTCCCTGGTTCCCTTTATTTCATTTTCTTTTTAGGCTTCAACCAGACAACCAGTTGCTAATGAAACAAAGGCATACACCTCTAAGACAAATGCCAGAACTAGTTAATATTTCTCATGAATCTGTGGGTCCAAAATATGAATGTCCAGGTTAAAGGAATTTGGTTTTATTAGTTTAATACAACTGTCATGGTCTGAATTTCTTAGACGTTCATCTGGTCAGGGCTCGGTGGTCTTATTAACAGCCATATCTAACTCTCTCCCCTATAATTCCCTTTGAGATCCAAACAAAAGGATAGGAAGTGCTTTACTCCGACAAGTCAGACTTCACTTCACAGGAGGAATTACAGCTTTTCATTTTCTGTCACTGGAGCGTTTTAGTGAGGTGCCCCACTAGCATAACGATGTTCTTTCTCTCTTGTTTTATGACTTGGACCATGTACAAAGAGTTGATTCACAGTAATTACATGTGAAAACACAAATGCCGACGTGTATATGTGAAGTTTCAAGTACGCTCGCTGAGAGATAGCCGCAAAAGTACACACGCTCGATATTCTAATGCTGAAAGAAATATAGAGTCCGAGACGTTTGCGGCAGACAAAAAAGACTTACACTCCAGAGAGAAATAATAACACACAAAAATCCCTAAAGGAAACAAAATTCAAATGTGTGGCTGTTCAGGTTAGCAACACGTCCATCAATGCATCTGTCTGACTCCATTAGGATAAACACAGTTTGCATTCTCTGGACGACCACAGTTACACGTTGTCCTCTCACAGCTACTGCTGTATTATTTCTGTCCGTCTTGAGCCATCAAACGTTCACTCAGGCCGTCTGAGGAAACAAGCTGAAGTAATACTGGAGGCCGTTAAACGTCTGGCCCCACCCTCCCTCCCTCTTCACTGATCCGTCCATCCTCCAATCCTCTCTGTAGTTCCCTTGGAATCCAAAAAGTAGCACTCATTAGCCTTTTCGGCACATACACACACAGATCAAACTCAGGAGTCGCCAAAAAGAGTTTGTCCACAATTTGACTTGCTGTAGTTAATAAATTAAAATCACTCACTATATCACAATACTGTAGCTACATCAAGCCTGCAACATCCAGTCGTGCGGATGTGTGGTGTGCATGCACCAACACCTTCTTGTTATGAAGGATAGTGCATATCTTTAGTGAGATATCAGATCCTGACAGTGTCCGTGTTCACAGATGAGAGGGAGACTATCAAGCACCCCGTTCCCTCAGCAAACTGCATGTTTATCCAGCTTGTGGGAATTCCTGTTCCTCAGGATGGATCTGAAGTCGTCACGATTGGCGACGTTCCCGTCCCACCCTGCCGGGCTCTTTCATGGAAATCACATCCCACACAGATAGACGATTACTCACTTTCTTTCCCTCTACTTTTGCAGTTCACTGCCGGTCTGGCGGCGGGAGAGACGGCCAGTGTGTTTATATTTGTAAATAACAGTGATTTAAACACTGAATCTGTATTTTAGCCGCAGATTAGAATGACAACATGAGCACGTACTTTAATATTCATTTTAAAGGGGCACTCTGCTGACACCTCACCTGAAAGTCATCATACATGTCGTGAGTAGTGCTTAGCCTGTAAAGCCAATATAATATATAATGTTTTCTGTGGTTCTGGAAGGGGCTTTCCAGTGTGGAAAAATATCCCATGATGTCATCAGGGTTATCTCAGCAAGGGCTCAAGAATTCATTTATTTTGAATGGTAAGACTAGAGATGTGGCGTTTGAAGGAAGTGGGCATGTAGCAGCAAAAGCTTGAGCCTGATTAAAGGTTTTGGGAATTGTAGTGTTTTCTGAGTCCCACAGCCTTTTGCAAACGTAATGTTAGCAGAAATACACTTATTTTTTATTATGATTTATTTTTCGGCTCTGCTGACTGGAGTTACATTAAAATTTTGACAATCTCTTTCCTAGCAAAAAAAGGCATCCATTAACATAAAGTAAACATGCTTACATCGATATATAAGCAAGATATTTACTTCCTAAACTCATTCACACGTATTTACCTTAAGAGACCTCTAACTTTTACCATCTTGATACTATTATCTGTAATTTATACCTGGGATTCAAGTCATAAAGATTTATCTTGGGAATTAAATGTGGTATAGCGTTCAGCACATAAACAGGTTGGTAACACAGGTTTAGGTGGGTTTAGCTACCATCCTACATCCCTACATCTCTCCTGTCTTTACATAAATCCTTTCAGGGCTTCTGGCAGCAGTTTCCTGCTCTTTCATCTGGTTCCCTTGTGGTAGGGCTATTAGCCCGGCCTGTATACCTGCAAGTGTTTGGGAGGCAGCTGGCTCTGGACGCTCAGTGCCTGCACGGGCCCAGAGGCTGCTGGGACCTGGGAACGCTGGCACCAAATACCGATGGGTAATTAGACCTTCATTCAAGAGCAAATGTGGCAAGCATTAGACACAAGACTCTTTCCGGTTCAATTCATATCTCCGTCCTGCCTTCCTTCCCCTCCTAAGAACCACGCATCTTCACTTTTTTCACTGCCTTTTCTGCTTGAATAATTGGAAATATTTGACAAAATCTTGACCCAAGACTGTTTTGGATGTGAACAATTGGGGTCTAACAGAGAGACAAAAAGCTGTCAGTCACCTGGAGAAAAAAAAAAAAACACCTTGGATTTCTGTTATTTTGAAAAGGCCATTAGTTTGAAGGAAAATACAACATTTTGGAAAGTGGAATGATTCATAACAGAAATCTGAGCACACTCTCCTTTTTGGTTTTTCAATTTGCTACAAAAATACTTAATAACACAGGCAAATCAGTGCAAAATGATTACAGATATAACAATATAATCATCTCCTCTCATTAGGTGATTTTCAGAAAATGGCATTTCAGATTTTTTAATGTTATTTGCATGAAAGCTAAAAAATAAATCAGCCATGAAAGTCATAAGTACCATCTTCTCATTCACAACAGACATGGCCATTAATAAAAGTGCAGAATAATAACATATCCAATTTAAAACATTCAGGAGAAAAATGATGCTGTGTTTTTTATCATTTCTAGTTCCCATCGCTGTCTCAGGTACATGAGTGTCTGTGATCTGTTGTGCTCTGCTCTGTCCATGTCGCGTTATGTGCCATGTTGTCTTTCTCAGCTGTGAGAAACATGACAGCAGTTGTTTCTCATGTAAGAGGAAAACTATGAGAGGCCCCTTCTAGTTTTGTGGTGAAAGGTGACATAACCCATAATTCCACTCAAACCACAATGTTCTTGTATCAGATGTTCCTCTCTGATACTGCGAGGGTGGTTCACATGACACAAAGCCATCGCAAATGACAAATGACTGAATAGCTCTTCATGCACAGCACGAAACCTCGACGAGCTCCTCACTGAATGAATAAATAAGATATTATAAAATAAATAATTCAATTAATTAAAAGTGTGTTAAACATTAATGTTATAATCTCAAAGATTTTTTCTCTTTTTTTTGTCCTTTGCAGCACCATATAATTAGTGTTTTTGGACCTCACTCAGTTTCTGTGTCATCTTCTGTTGTCTTTAATGTTTCCTTTGTTCGCCAATGTAACTGTTTACAAGCAGATAATGGTAAAAGTGGTATGTTGATTCAAATACAGTGAACTAAAGAGCAGGTCTGTTGATTTAAAAACCCTGTCAAAAGCCTAACTCTGACTCGCTTGTAATTTTTCCAGAAAAGGTGATGCCAGTGAAGGTAGTGATACTGCATGGACTGTCATCAGTCACTACTGAGCTGCATCGTTCAGCAAGAGTGATTTAACAGACGTTTGTTTAAATGAAAATCTTCAAGACTACATCTTCAATGAACTGCTAAATTGTGATATAATTTAATAAACTATTAAAATTGAGAATAAGCTCTGCAACATAACTAACTAGCTTATCTGGTTTGTCAGCTGGAAGCAGCAGGTGCGTAGTTATGTTACGCAATGTTTGTGAGTGAAAGACACCATGAAAAAGCAAAAACAAGCAATAAGAGTAAGCTAGTTAGTTATCTAGCTGTTGTAGAGAACTAAAAATTTTTATGATAAAAAAAATGTGGCAATGAATTGGTTCATTTATATATTTGAGTCAATTCATTCATGTGATTATTTATTTCCTTATGTCTAATTTATTTATTTAATATTGAACAAGTTGGGGCTCTGTGCAGAAAGGAATAACCATGTGGATACAAAATAGCTAAATTCTACTGATTACACTGAGAAATATTTAATTCCCTCATTAAATCCTCGTGCCACAGGTAAGAGGGGCTTGAATAGGCTGACGGGCTGCTCTTTGCTGTGCAGTGAATGGAATCAGAGGACTGGGGAGGATGCTGCTTTTAGCGGTCAGGGAAAAACACTGGGTCCAAATTAGCATAAATAGGAACACAAAAGAAAGAGGGGAGAGGAACGAAACAGAAAATAGTGTTGTCAACAGGACCCCCCGGTGAGGAATTTCAATTTCATATATCTAATTATCCCTGTCAGATGGAAAGAAGTGACAAAAAGCTGTCTTTGTTCTCGCTCTTTATCTCCCGCATCTCTCTCAATTAATTTCAGCATACGAATATGACTAATTGTCTCTCTGCAGCTCTGCAGCCACATAAATAATAATTTCGGCCCATGTTGGAGGGAGGTGGGATGTTCACGCATCAATTTATGATATTTGAACACAATGGACTGTGCATAATTCAGGTGATCACGTTAGCAGGCCGATGCAACCTCTCTGTAGGCATCACCCTCTGCCCCACAGTCTTGTATCCCGCATAATACCTCGATGCTTTCCCGCTTTTGTAAACGAGAGCGTTATGTCTCTCATTTCTGTCATTGCGATTGTTTCTTTGTTTAGAGTGATGATATTAGCATCATAATCAGACTGAAAGAAAGAGGCAGCCGTGATGACTGATTTATGCATGGTTTGTGTGGAGAGACCAACAAAAAACAGTCCCCATCTACTGTGCATTTTAATCAGATATGCGCATGTTGAAAGTTTATTATTTCAGGCATTCATGTGCTAACTAACCTGAAAAATCAAATATCTCTAACATGCATTCCTTGAGCAATAAAACTTTTTTCAGTGTACTGATTCAATGACGTTAACAAAAAGCTTTTTTTGCCAACATTTAATCTGACAGTGATGGAAAGTAACTTGGTAAATTTAGTTTTTCGAAAAACTTGTACTTGCACGACACTATGCTACTTTATACTTTTACTATATTTAGCTTCTTAGTTCACCACATGTCATTCAGAATTTTGGTTACTAGTATCAAAATAAATTTTGATTGTTAATTGTAGGAATCAATACAATAAATACGAGAATAAATCAATCATTAATAAAACATTCTTATGCAATAATTAAATCTACTTTATTATGAAACTGGACATTTTGCATAATGTGCACTTTAACCTCTGGTACCCAAAATGCTATTTCTTTTTAACCTAAAAATTTGACTGCAGGACTTTTCCCTACTTCCACATTATGGTATTGCTACTTGTACTTTTGAGCAAGTTTACTTTCCATCTCTAGAATCCGGTACACAAAATTATGAGTGATTATAAGGTGTGGTTGAGACAACCACATATTTGATGCAAATAACTTAAGGACTTAAGGAGTGAGTTAGTAGAGAACGGGCTGTGTTATGTGATATGGACATCCTGACCACCTTCTGTTTGAGCAGTTTTTAACTGTCTGTCAACCACTGAGCAGCACAAAAGTAGTAACACCTCATTAATGAGTCATTACTTCATTATTAGTTTCTGCTGAAGTGAAGTGGTCCATTCTCGTTACGAAGTACTTCCTAGAAAACATTCAGGGTCTACTTTTTCAATTCATTAATAATCAAACTGTTCCCCAATTGCTCCTATACTGGTTCCTTAGTAACTGTTTACACTTGTGTGTTCTGATGACAAGTGTCGCCGCACTTTTTGCCCTTTGAATCTAAATGGCAGTTACAAAGAAACACTCAGACTACTCTTAATCAAAAGTGAATGTCTTTACCCTTCATACAAATAGCTTTACCATAATAGTATGGAACTCTGGTTTACATTTAACTCACATCACAAGGTTTGTGACTCTTATAATGACTGTATAATTAATTCGGGTCCTATTCACTCCAAGTGACCTTGCCTCCCCCGTGTCTCAAAAAAAGGAAGAAGGCCAAAAATATGCACTCCTTCTGAAAAGATGTTTTATCACTTGTCGACACTGGCATAACAAGCCCTTGAAGGATAGTCCTAAAGTGATAACATTTTTCAATCAAATCCCTCTACATACAAAAAACAAAAAAAAAACATGAGCATCATGAACCAAACATCCAACACACCTCCAAACAAAGCTGCAGTGGAGCCGCGGCACTCCAGCCTAAAACACACTCACTGGGAGGGGCGGTATTGTAACATTTCATTAGACACATTCCTTCTCTGCGGACTCTTGACCTGTTGCCATGTCATTTTAGTGAACCACATTTCATATCAACCTCTCTCTCGCACTTTCTCGAAATGGCTTTGAAAACATTTTTGCATCTGGCACAACATTAAACATGTTTCATGAGTAAAAAGTATAAACATTGCAATCGTCAAATTCAACTGGCCAGCTGGCTTTTGAGTCGTTTAAATGACTGATAGGAGTTTTTAATATTCATGAAACTTAACTTCTGCAAAAAAAAAACCCAAAAAACAACTTGTTGTTACTGTAACCTGTTGCAGTGAACGCAGCAGACGGCATTGAGCTGTACTTGGCCAAACGGGCTGCACCGCATCAACGAAATGCAACCTGTCACTCAAATCCAGCTGTATAATTGTGTCACAAAACTTTCCATACGCACATTAATTTGCATTTTTCCATCAACAGTCAAGTGTCTGCAGAAAAAGACGACAACAAAGGGAGAAAATTTGATTTGCATTCGGTGTATAAATAGTTCGAGGACAAGGGCTGTTAAGTTTGAAATTAACATGTAAACAGTTGGAAAGTCTGCCCTGCTACCCCCCGCCCCCTTCTCCTTAACCCCCACCCCTGGTTCCCTTTTAGCGCCTTGATAAATATACATAAAGCCTCACACAAAGACCGCCTTGTTCCTTTAAATGGGCTACTTTTTAATGGAGACATATATTTCCAGGATTATATCAGCATTCAGTTGCAAATTTTGAGTTTTAATACTCCAGTTGGGGCAGTCTATGAATAAGAGTATCGTTTGAATGCAGGGGAACACCTGGTGCTGAGGGCTGGGCTGTGAGGGGGCTTCGAGCTGACCTGGGTGTCAGTGCCAAGGCTTCACTTGTTCCCAGCCTTTCGCATTCAGACTCTCAGTGCCTCAGTCACTGTGACGCTGGGGACCGCAGCGCGCATGTAACTTTATGCTCCCGTCATACAAATGCCAAAGAAGAAGAAAGCTACGTTTGGAGCTCTGAGGGGTGCAACTATTCAAATATGAGATCGCTGATGTATCAAAATAGCTTAAAACTTTTAACATGACATTTTTAATTTGTGTGTCTTAAAGCAAGAAATCACTATATACCAGATATAAGCTAGAAATATCTTTTATTTTTACTTTTACACGGTCATATTAGAATCTATTCATCCGCTGGGAAAAGCATTTGAATGGAGGTGAATCGTCTCATCATTCTTTGAAGTTATTTTTATTAAGATGAGCCATACTTGGTTCACAACGTCAGGTAGCAATGAAGGCGGGAGCTCAGAATTCACTACTGTAACGAGAAAAACAAAAAAGCTACAGAGGCTTCTTTTTTTTTTTTTTTTTTTTGCATTACTTACTTGGCTGCATGAGAAAAGAGAGGGGTCGGGGGAGGTGTGTGGGGGAGAATGAGTAGTACTATTTGGAGGAGGAGAGAGGAAGGGGTACCGGGTCTATTCGTATGCACCCCACATCCACTCAACACACAATCAGGCCTGTATTGCATTTTGCAAATTTATACCCAGGATGTTGGTTTAGAGTGTTTCCCTGAAAAAAAAAAGAAAAAAAAGAAAAAAGAGAAGGACTTTTTTTTCAAGTAAGTGTCTGCTTTCATGAGCAAGAGTGATTGAGGCACACAAACAAACCTTTGTTTCCTAGCTCACAGATGCAAGGCCCGAGCTCTGATTTACACCCCACCCCGAGACACATTTGCACTTTTTTTTTAATACTTTGAGACTCAGACTGTATGAAAAAAACAGGGTACTATTATTAAAAAAAGAAAAATAAAGGTTATTGTTGGACAAAATTCAGAAAAAAGGGGATTTTTTTAAAATTAAAAGGTCTCTTGCTGTTGGAGCCATAAAAATGAAGCTTCATCGCACTGAGTGACACATTGTACACTACACATCCAGCAGCCTCCCGCTCTCAGAATATTTGCACAGCCCCTGTGTTTGCAGTAGCTAGAGAGCTGTACTCATGACAAGCCAATCTATAGCCTGACACAAACAGCCAAAGTCAAAGGCAAGAAACACTGAGGCGAAGGGACACTGACTCGTCTGAGGTGGTGGACAGTGGCTGGACGCAAACATTTATTCGTATTTTTACTCATTTTCAGCATCAAAATGAGAAATGAATGCGTGTATGAAGCAACTGCTGACGAGGATTATCATTTGGTGCCAAGTGATCGGCGGCAATTTAGAATCAGAAACGCGGCTGTGCCAATAATCAGCACGGCGGACATTAACTTGACCACAACCCAGTGGGCCGCTGTGTGCAGTGCAAACAGCCATTTTACAAAGACCACAAGCTAGTTAGTATGATTTATAGATTTCAGTGCCGCACTAATGTTTGTCTGGCAAGTGAGCAGTTACACACACAATATGTTCGTACTGCATCTAATATCACAGGCTACATTGAGAAATATTCATATTTTGAAGATGGAAGCAGCGTTATTATAATTTGCAGCTGAATCTGTGTGATTAAAGTAACCGGTTGTGAAATATCAGCGGGGAGGTTTTGAGAAAATCTGACTGTTCTGAAAAAAGGGAGCCATAATTGCGACTACATTCTACTGAACTTTTTATACTAAACCCGTGTGACGCTGCTGGACGCGCATCAGAGACAGTACACACATTTTGATGTCCACATGATGGGTTCGTAACATGCGTGCTACATCAGGGCGGTGTGTTATATTTGCTGAGCCGAGAGCGCTGTCAGGTCGGCGGGCTGCTGACAACTTGTTTACGTCAGTCCCAATTAATAATTAGTTTAATGATTTGAGCGCTTGACATGTGCCCTGGACAAATGCGGGCAGGGAAATGCACACACACTGCCGTTTGCATAAATCTGCCATTTCAGCTGGAGTTGAGGGGGAACAGAGGGATAGAGGTGGGGGAATTATAGGACTCAGATGTGTGTGATTGGCGGTTCCCTTGGCTCCCAGGGTTAGAGAGTTCAGAGAAAAGCCGATTATTGCTCTCCCTCAGGTCAAGCCTTCATAAATAAACAAGGGGAGAGCCTGAGGCACCGTGTTTTAGTATGATTAGCATATCATACAGCCTATCGACAAGGCACTTATCATATTACAGCACGGCCGTCCTCTGAGCGCACGGAGGTTACATGTACGGGGCCGCTGAGCATACATCTCTGTTCATTAGAGCGGTCCTCGGGGGAGAGAATAAATCATATCAGCACGTGGTTATGGCAGCGGAGGCGTTTGACTCCTTTAATAAGCCGGAGAGGAGCTGACAGTTGGCTTTACACCAAGGAGCAGGAAGGGAGACGAGTGGAAATGATGGGGAGGATTGATAGGGGGGAGAAAGGGGGGGCGTACTAAGAGGCAGAGCTGTGGTATTTGAGGGTCTTCTCTGGACCACTTCTCTGACACCTGAGACTCGTCTTGGTCTCCTGTGTATTTGGGCTCAGATTTGCCTTGGTCTCGGTCCCTTTTGGATCCTGGCAGAGAGACCTTACATGGTAAGATGACGTCAAAGTTCTACGGTTGGATCGTTGCTAGGGTCAAGGTTAGGATTAGGTTAGGCCCATGGAGTTAGAATTAGAGTAAGGGTTTGGGAAACACAGAGCGTTTGAATGACCCATTTTGACTTTTAGTTTCACTCTTGGACTTGGACTTGCCAGTTTTGGTCTTGGCTACCTGCGAGGATGATCCAATGAACAGCGAAATGGAATAAAATCGGAGGCAAGGATGATAGAGCTTGGTACAGCGAACAGACAAAATAATGTTTCTTTGGATGATGAAATTAGCCCGGGAGGAATTATGACTGTGTCTTAAAACTGCACCCATGATGGAGTGGAAGTCACCCCCCGATTCGAAGACACGCTACTCAGATTTCAATTTAGGCAAGCCTTTTCTCCTCAGCCAGACAAGCTCAACTCACAGACCAGGGGCCACAATTAGCAGCTAGCCACTCTGACCAGGGAGAAAGAGCAAATGACATCCGCACCTAAGCCCTCCTAAGCCTGGGGAGCCGGGGCACGGAGCAGCCTCAGTGCTCTCCTCCCTCCAGTCAAGCATGGCCTCTTTAGGTGGTCCGCACGCTGGGGAGGGATGGTATATTTTAACTGTTATTAGCGCTGTTTAGCCCTCCACCAGGAGGCGGGAGTGTCGGGGATGACCAGCTGGGTGGATGTACAGTAGGCTATAAGAGGTTACGACGCAAAACCTGGAATATTGGATGGGTGTTTGTCGTGTCGTGGCTTCACGGTGGTGGCACAAAGCTGGGATCAGACTGGATGCAATGCCACTTGGATAATCACATCCACCACTGGCATGGATCTTATGCCAGAAGAGAGGGGCGGCAGACGTCGGGAGCACACATTTAGCTTTTAACTTCATGTTTAAAAAAATAAACAAATAAAAGATTTGAAGAAAGTGCCTTAAATATTCATAGTTTGGAGTTTGTTTTTGTAAAAAAAAGTGATGCAACGCAGTAAAAGACTTACTCGATCCATCATAAAGTAGAGCCCAGGAAAACTCCTTTTCTCAGATCATCGCACTACATTTCTATGCACCTAATCATGTGTGTGCGTGTGTAGTCGCGTGTGTGTTCCTAAGTGATGCCATCCCCTCGCGCCCACCCCCCAAATTCCATGCAAATTAGAACTTCACACACGTCGCGGCAAGCTGCCGGGTGCTCTGTGATTTCACACGACCAATTAAGGCCCTCTTGGCAGTTGTGTGAACAGTTTCATTAGAGGAGATAATATTGCAAAGTGAAATGATAAGCAATCATTATGATTAATTCCCAGACATTACATTGCTCGTTAATGAGGTGTAAATGATCTCATTATTTTTTGAAAGAGTACAGATTAGATTAAAGTGGAGTGGACAGCGCTCCTCGGTGTTCAGACAAGTTAGTGTTAATTAGGCCCAATCTCCAGGAGCAAATGAGCCGCAACCCTTTGGTAAACAATTAGGCTTCCATAGCCCCGGGCTAGATGGACAAGGATAGGCAAGTGAATGGATAGATCGCTGGAGAGATGGATGTTAAGGGAGTGTTCAAATCTGAATCCATTTCATCGTTCTGAAGCCACGCAAAATTAGGCAAATCATCTTTCTCCTGGAGCCGAACAGTAGAGTTAGGCAAATATTTGAGGCTGATTTGGAGTTTCTATTAAATATCCCATATCAGCCAGTTAGTGTTGTTTACTCCTGATATGATGCAGTTTTCTTTTTTTGACGACAGCTGCACAGCATTTACATAAATATGGCATTAAAGTGATTTTACAATTACCATACAACAATAGAAAATGCTCTGTGAGTTTCACCCCTGAGCAGGACTGAATCATTCTGAAAAAGTGGATAACCATAAAGTTGTAAGTGAACAGTAAACAGTGGAGCTGATACCGATGGCATGAAATGAAAACAGCAAACACTGGATTACCGGCTGCATCGTTTCCTGTGAGGGGAGATTAATTTGATTGTGACAAGGGGAAGACGGACCATGAGAAATACAGGCCAATATATACTGTAGAGAGGATTATCGGAGAAATATAGTGAATGGCTATTACTGAAGAAACATAGACAATAAATATTGTTGTTTCAAAAACAGTGTTTGATTTCTTCGCATTTGAAAATGTTGCAACTTCGAAAGAGTTTAATCAGACATTCACCGGTGTCGTGAAAAATGTGATCATGTCAGTCGCAGCAGAGACTCAAGGAGGCACGGAGGCCTTGCACATACGCTCAAAGCAACAAATTCCACGCTCTTCAGGTGTTTTAAATTACTTTTTGGAAACACAAGCGAAAAAAGTGGGTTATTTTGATTTTTTTTTTATCTTTATCTTTCTTTACAGAGCTCAGCCTATTGATGTCAAATTATCATTCATCGTCAGTCTTTATTGGTTCAGTCGATGCTTTCATTTAAAAAAGGTTTTGTGTAATATACAATTTAGCCAAACAAAAAGACACAATGGCTTTTGTTTTTGTGCTTTTGCTTTTGACTTTAGTGATAAAATTCATTCTTTCAACGAGACCCTATTTATTATGTTGCTGTACTGGAATGATTGTGTGCTTCATTGTTGGAGGATAATGTTGGTAAAAATGAGGGCATTTTCTGTGCCGTGGTAAGTGCGAGGTCGAAGAAAACGGAGAAATACATTTTGTTTGTTTTTAATGTCGGTAATTAAAATCATTTGGCTCGAAACGGGAGCGGCAGAAGTTTGTCTGAGACAAAGCTCCGAGTCCCAAAGGTGAGAATAGTGCTCCTGTATCTCATCTAAAGACGGAGTGCAGCGGCCACAGTGGGAAATGTCTGCCTCTGACAACATTGATTTTACCATCCTCTCCCTTTGTCTGAAAAGATATGCTTAGATTATGACAAGAAAAGCGATGCTGTAATCCCTCTGCCATAGGAGTTATGTTTTAGAGACATCAGGCCCTTATCGGTGATTGATAACGCTTAACTCAAAAACATATAGAAGCATTAGGAACGTCAATATTTTGCCGGCGACTGAAGGTGACCCCTGGTTCCTGTGTTTGCAGTGTGTGCGCGGAGGGCTTTGGTGGTAAATTTGTAAGGGTGGTTATGTGGGGAGGCTATTATGGATTTGCTATCTTGGCCTGAAGTGTTTGCGGCTGATTATGTGATTAAATCAATAATAATTTCTGTTTGGGCTCCTTTGCTCCTCTGCTTCATCTTCTTTTTCCTGTGTAGTTGAGTGGAACGGTGGGTGGGGACTGGTGTACACAAATACGAACGCGGGCACAAACACACATACACGCACGCACACACGCAGCAATGCGCTCACACGTACAGCTGTATACTACACACAGCAGAACAACTGTGCAGCAGATGGCATTAGGGGCACATCCCAGGGTTCAAAAAGTTTACATTGAAGGAATTCATCAATAGAGGAGGACACAGGAGTGAGAAAAATGCTTAAAAACATGGATTTAAACAGTTTTAAAACACTTTTGTTTAATGACGCTAAGGCACAAAGGCGCATTTAACACAGCAAGAAAATGGAGACGCCCAGAAAAGATCATTTTCACCAAAACAACACACTTACCTAACTTTTACCCAAGACTCGTGCCCTTTAAAGCTCAAAATAAGACTGAAAGAGATGCCCAACGCCTTGGCTGTGTCTGTTTGAACGCTCCTGCCTCTACACCTCAGACCCCGGTTTGTTGCCGACGTTGTGCCAGCCACTCCTTAGCAACCGCAATCGCTCCCCTCTCTGGTTCTGCCAGGTTTGTTGTTATGTCTAGACTGCAGGAAATGCAACATTACATTTGTTTACAACCAACAGGAACTAGAACCAGAAGCTGTTACGTGATTAAAGAGTGCTACCCAGAGAGAGTGTGTGTGTGGCTCAACCCCCTGGGTTTGGCAACGATCGACTCGATATAGGCGAACCAAAATGGGGAGAGGCAGCGGAGCGGCTGTCCGCATCAGTTAGATGAGCAGATTACATTCAACGCGGCACTCTCGCTAAAGCTCCAGGTACTGTAAGTGAGCTGGAAGGAGCCGAGTTTGGCTGTTTGTGTCCATTCGGCACACACTGTATTTACGTTGGTGTTTATATGAGCACGTGTCTATGTATAATATGCATTTAGTGTGTCTGTGGCCACGAGTGTGTGTGTGTGTGTGTGTGTGTGTGTGTGTGATTGTGTGTGGCTGAGTTAACTCACAATCCCTCAGCACCCTCTTAAATCTATACCCAATAAAAATCAGCGCCGTCTCGAAAAACAAAACCCAGGGAAACATCTGTAAAACATCGATTTCCCAGATTGCAAACCAACTGCATGGCTAATGAGAAAAGAAATCATTTTTGATTAATTAACCCAAAAATTGGAGAATCTAAGCTGCCACCAGGGAGATGACAAGTGCTGCAGGCCCGATCGCACAGGAGGAGGACGTACTGTAGGGCCGCTTCCAGCTCCAGCCTGCTTGGGGAGAGAGGCTTTGGGAGCGCTGGTGGTGGAGGTATGGCACCCATTACTGCGCCAGAATCACCAGTCGGAGTGTTTGTGGCGATCAAACGCAGGAGTGAAATATTTTCCATTCCGCGATCGTGCCCATTTATTCACATAGGGGAAAATGTCGGTGAGCCATCAGCATAGGTGGAATTTATTGGTTTTACAGTACTATGCAAGTTTCATTTGAGTGTTTTTAAAGGGTTGGTTCACCCAAATTACACACAAACTATAATTTCTCACTTACCTCTCCCTGTGGTATTTAGCCATGCAGAGCGTTTTTGGTTTTATTTGCAGAGTTTATTTTCACAGACGCCCCAAATATAAATGGGGTAACTGGAAATCATTGTGGTGCTCAAAAATTGCATTAAAAAAAGCAAACAAACAGCTAATTCATTAAACTGTGTCCTTGTTGCTCTGGATAATCCTACACACTTTCAACGGTCTTCATTCAAACTTCTTACTTTGTTAAATGCTGAAATGTTGAAAACCCTTTAATGCTGTGAGCATTATAAATAAAATTCCATTAACCCTCGCTGCATTGAGGCAAATTAAACCACAATGATCTCCATGGCAGTAACTCGCAAGAAATAAGCAGAGATAGGAATAGGGACATGAAAAAAACTTTTTTTATTTTTTATGTTTTCTTATACTAATGTGTCTCTCTTGACCCCTTGCATGACTTTTGTCACTGACTGGGAACCACTGTACTGGAGCAAACTTGTCTTTTAATATTACCATCTTTTTTTGTACATATCAGATTAATGCAAGAACAAGGCTCTTTTCCAAAGTGCCTTAACACCAACTTTGATGCTGTTTTTTATATTCCTATATTGTCACGTGGAAGTTTAAGTGAATTGTGCATAAACTGTACATATGCTCTCATATTAGCATGCTTCTGTAAACTGTATTTATTCCACTATTCTCGGCACTGCCATGCACTTTACTGATAGAGCACACTGAAATAATATAACCTGTGAATATATACTTGTCTGTTTATCATATCTATATGTTTAAATTATTTGAGTTTGCCTTTACGTATATGTTTATTTTATTATCTTTGTTTAGCAAAGACACGAGATATAAATATCCACTGCACTTAGTTTTACCAAGTATACAGAGAAACAATATTAAATATGTTGAAATATTTTCTTACACCATAAAAACAAGTTCTTAATTTGATGACACCAAATGGTTTGTTGTTACAGGACATTGTGGCTGTTTCTCTACATTTAGCCCAGAGAGAGAACAACTAAACACATCTGACCTCCCGAGCTTGTATCCCAAGAGTGCAAATGGCCAGCTGGGACTTATGGAGATGATCGATAAGCTTGGGGCTTGTTTTTAACCTGTCATATAACATCGCTGCAGCACTTCATTATTGCATGTGCAAACAAGGGCAAAAACAAAAGCACAAATGCAGTTTGACCAAAAACACACACTTATTCTGAAGAGTTCTATTC
This sequence comes from Terapon puta, assembly GCA_028564955.1. Classification (NCBI taxonomy): domain Eukaryota; kingdom Metazoa; phylum Chordata; class Actinopteri; order Centrarchiformes; family Terapontidae; genus Terapon; species Terapon puta. The sequence continues at coordinate 19,787,706 of JAOXYL010000043.1, forward strand.
TGCTGATCCGCACATCAGACAGGAGTAAGCGCACACACGCACACACACACACACACTCTCAGCAGAGTGGAGGGAGGGTGCGGATACAACACAGCTGGTTCTCCAAGGTCAATAAGAAAGTTGGAGTGTTTATTTGTTCATGTGTTTTATTTGCTTTCTAATACAGCCGAGGCTCTGATTTGACAGATCTTCTTGAAAAGAATCATAGCGCTTTGACGTCTAAAGAGCGTGGGAAATTTCCACTCACTAAAGAAGTTTTTCTCTCTCCCCTTCTTCTTCCTCTTCTTTATTCTATTAGTTTTTCATAATTCATTACCGTCCCGGCTATTTCCCCTGGTGTCTCAATTTTCCCTCTTTTTTCGCCCCTAAGAAAGCATAATGGTTGTACCCTAGCAGCTCACTAGGGTGATGCAGTAACACCCTCCTACCCTCTGATGGCTAGACAGTAGGCCATTGTAAAGCTGAATCGCCATGGATTTATGGCCATAGTCCTGGGTTCCCAGAATGCAATGTCACTCTGTCGCACCGTCATCAATCTGCTGTCTCTGACCAAAAGACGAAGAGGGAGAAAAAAAATCACTGCTGAAAAGTAACACAACAGCAAGAGTGATACTTTTTTATGCGTGATCTCATTTTTATCAGCCTGTCCGTCATAGGTAAAATGTGTGGACACAAAGAGCTCCATTTACTCAAGACGGCCCGGGCGCAGCCACATCAGACATCATCTACTAGTTCCAGATTGCACAATTAACAAGAGGCTGGTTGAGTGCCAAATGTGGCCATTGTAGCAAATTGATACACCTTTTGATGCCAAAGCTTCTCGAAGACGTTTAATCTTCATTAAGCCATAAAACTTGCAGCTCTGTCACCGTTTTCACACATTAACATCCACTCCTGCCACGGCGTAAACCATTAATATTAAAAAAAAAAAAAAAAAAAAAAAACTGTACTGGCAATAATAATCCAAATGCCGTGAGATTATTAAATCATTAAATCAAATCCCTCTACACGCTGTTAACTTTGGTATTTTACTAAAACACACATTCAGCAACAAAGGCAGGCTGCCGACAGGGACCACACGCTGCTATCTTCCCTCGCTCATAAACAGTTACCTTCCAGAGTCACTTCCCATGATCTACGCGCACAGATATTGAACGTCATAAATCAGCCTTATAAAGGACGTCTGAGAGATTGTGTCTTTTTGACAAAAAAAAGAAAGAGAGAGAGAGAGAGAGAGAGAGAGAGAGAGAGAGAGAAAAGAGAAAGAAACCTAAATCCTCATGATTAATGTGCTCTCAAACGCTCTCATAGCCATGGTAACCGGGGCACTTTGCCATGCCGTTTAGAGGATCCAGGCGCTGACATAAAAGTAGCATTTTTTCCAAGCCTCTCACTGATGCATCCTTACTTCAAAACAGTTACAGTCTTGAAGAGTTTTCAGTCTCCGCTCTTGTTTCAAGTGGGGAACAAAAGAATATTCTGCTGAAGCCAAACGCTGTTGCATAACATGATAACATAATAAACAACAAACGTCTTTACTGTAATTCCACTTTTCGTGTCCATTAAGCGCTCCGTCATACGCAGACTCATCTCTCTGTTCTTAGATACCCCTCAGAAACTTTTCCACAAAATTGTTTCAGAGCATAACTGAAATCAAAGGCCTCTTGTCGTACTGTAGTCACGACATATAAATCATTATGTCTTGTAAGAGGAAGGCATCAGTGTTGGATTTAATTCGGGTAATTCCACTTAATAATCAAATACAGAAAAAGAAACAGATGCCTTCACATGGCATTCCTGAGCTGAGGTTTGAGGGGGAAATTCATAAAACTAAAAACACTAAGAGGCTTTTCACGGCAGGAAAATGCTATTGTAAGACAGAGGGGGACTTTTTTAAACTCGTTTTCCCATGGAGCTCAATAAAGTTTCATCTTTTCTCACAAAACGTGCGATGAATTTTCACCTCTAGTGGTAAACTGTTTCAGGTAAGACGTAACAAAGAGCTTGCACAAAAAAGGCAGACGTGCCAATAGTTGATAATTCATATTGGTCATAAGCTTCCTTTAAAATGCTTATGCTCAACAAAAACTATAAATATATAAATTCAGTATCTTGCGATGAATTCAAAGAAATGAAGAGCAGTAGTATATTTTCCTTTTGTGTTCCTAGTAAAACTGGATATTTATGTCCAACAAAGGCATGCTTTCAGGTGAATAAGACATATACACCCAATAAAGTAGAGCATACTTCTTTTTTTTTGGTGTACATAAAAAAGAATGGAGAAGGAAATTACAGAGTGTAGAGGCAGAAGTAAATGAGAAGTATGGACGTAAAAAAAAAAAAAAAAACTCACCCTCTGTGACAGAGCTGCGATTATAAGTTTGCCGTTGATGCCTCCGATCCGTCAGCTACCTGATGTGTGCCTCCTTTAATTTACTGTGTCAATAACGCTGCTGTGGAAACCCAGCCAGCATGATAGATGGAGACGATTTGCGTGGACTTCCTTCCAAAGTGCCAATTCTTGAAAGTAAAAGGGGACAAAAAAAAAAAAAAAGTTAATAAAAAGTGCCATTTCTAAATCACCTCAGATGTCTTTGACGCTACATGTGGAGGCTGCTTTTTCATTCTTTTGAGAACCGGTGTTTACTTTGAGCCCATTTATGAGGCATCAACAATCCCCCCCCAAAGTAATTAGTCACCACAGACGCGGGTGGATGTAAATGCTGTTTGTTTTGTGCTATACCGACATAATTCTGTAGTTTGGGCAAAACACACTCAAATTGAAGATCAATCCTAAAACTTAAGCATTAAAGTGCTAAATCTACAAGTTTCTTTGCTAATAATAAATAAGGCAGGAGAGGTACAGAGGAAAAGCATGCATTCAGTGGTGAGAAAATTTCTTTTTTTCTTTTTGTTCAGCAAAGAATTCAATAATCAAAAGTAAAACTGTGTTGCTAAAATAACCTGTCACAATTAAACAGACAGAAATTTGCCCTGACAGGAGGCAGTTTGAATAGTCTGATTTACCTCCATTACAGCTAAGGACTCGGGTGTTTTCTCAGACAAAAGGTCCTGACAGGAGGCCGCAAAGTTCAATTAAGGAAGGACCGGAGAGGTGAGCATTGATTTGAAAGACAGTATTTCAAACTGCACCCCAGAGTACAGGACAGGCCTCTCACACTGATGACACTAATTCTTCAGGGAAATTCATGTTAGTTGGTGTCTAGACATTTTATTACTTGGCCAAAGCACCAAAGAGCGACCATCTCCCAATTTGGAGGACTCTGTTGCTTACTTAAAGAAAGATCATTCAGTCACAGCAGCTTTCCTTCTGCATTGGATCAGTTTTTCTAGCTGATACTCTCAGGTGTCCATTTGCAACTTTAAATAATGGGACAACAAGCTGAGGCCCCTGAAAATGTGGCATATTACTAAGAGCACTTCAGTGAGATATGTTGGGTCATTTTGTTGCTTGATCCAAACATCTACATGGTGTAAAGACAAATACACTATGATACTAATTTACACTTCCATTTTGCGTGGAACGAATGCCGTATGACAACGACCCTAATAAAGCCAACGCACCATCCACTACTGTTACAGCTCACAGTTCATGGCACAAATTTTCCATATGGGTGCCATTAAATTGTTGGCAAAAATAAATAAATAAAATAAAACAAGGTGATGTGATTAAAAAAGCGCAAATTGCACATGTGTATACAAAGATGGTGGCGTACAGTTTGAGTCCTCGAAATGTGTCTGGGACCATTAAACCTGTCGTCTCCTGCAGTGGTTAGCAACGCCGCCTCACAGCAGGAGGGTTTCTGGCTGTTCTCCCCGTGCCTGGGCGGGCTTCCTCTGGGTACTCCCACAGTCCAGAGAAGTGCAGGTTAGGTTAGCTGGTGACTCTGAATTGCCTATAGGTGTGAGTGTGAATGGTTTGTCTGTTTTGGTATGTCAGCCCTGTGATTGGCTGGCGATCAGTCCACCTCTCGCTAAGACCCGGCCGGGATCAGCTCCAGCCTGTGCGACCACAGCAATGACTGGTCGTGACCACTTGCCACAGGGTGCATGTCTATGACCTTAAAAGGTAACAATAAGCAGTATTTCAACAGAAAATGAAAATATTACAGAAATTCCTGTAGAAAAATAAACATTGTGGCTCTTATTTGCTTCCCCAACAGTGATGTCATGGCTCTTTCCTTTAGGGACTATTTGTGCCACTGATCTGCTGGATGTCAAAGGAAGCTCTTCTCCAGACAAAAGAGAGAAAACATTTTATGATGCACTTAATTTCATTTCATCATTCAAAAGGTTTTCAGTCTAAAACCTATAATGGAGATCGATGTATCTCCTGAATGAAAACACAGCAGTGAAGAAGACATTAAGTCCAGACAGTGAGCTTTACATAAGAATTGCTGTTGCCACTTTAGAAACATAAAACAAAACTATTTTTAGGGAGTAGAGCACGTTTTTTTCCCAGAAAACTACGTTTTTCTTTTCAATATTTAGAAAAACGAAAGCGTTCATACTTGATACTTGATAACTTGAATTGGAACTTTAAAAAATGGATTTATTTAAGGGGGAAAAAGTCCCTGAATTCTGCTGTAAACAGAGAAAATGCGCTTCTCTAAATGCGTTTGAGATCATTTAATTTGTACATAGTACAAAGACGCAGACTTCGAAACAGGCGCACACACACACACACACACACACACACACACACACACACAC
>JAOXYL010000043.1:19796807-19810259 GCA_028564955.1 Terapon puta
CAAACCATCTAAATGCCACTATATTATGTATTTAAACATGTGGGTTGTCATATAATTTTGAATGCTGTGTCATAAGATAGGCTGACAAAAATATATTGGGCAACTTTCAAAGTGGCTCTGCTTTCCTTAAAAACTCTCTTAAATAGCTCTGATATATTAATCATAAAGACATTACACCTCATTTGTTTTCTTGATGTGGATAACAGGAGGATAGTCGGAAATATTTTTGCTTCTTCCTACATGATATAGGACCCAGAAGCTGATGAGCTCAACCTCATGCTATGCACCCTTAACCACATTAAAGCCCCTCTTGTATGGGCAGTGTGTGGTCTGCCTCTCAGGGACGGCAGGGGACGCAGGAAACAAATTAGCTTTCTTGACCTTGGCCCAAGTTTCCCTTCCACCCTTCACCCCTCCTCCTCCCTGCCCTTCATCTGGCCACTTCAAGGGTCAGCTGGATGACAACATGCCTCTGTTGTCCCCCACAGCGGGGATACATTCAGATGAGAAGCTCATATAGGCCTGACGTGCATCGTGGGAAATGAGGTTTATGAGTTCAGTTTATATATGAGGTCAACTGGATGTGGTCAAAATGATTACCGGGCCAACAAATGTCACGTTTATAATGCAGGGCAAAAGAGCAATTTTAGGTCTGGAAATACAGGAAGAGTAAAAAAAAAAAAGAGAGAGAGACAGAGACAGATAGGTTTTATCATCTCTTTTGGGTCTCTGCAGTTTAAGCAAAACGAAACAAGGGCTGAAATGAGGTGCTCGATGAAGACGGGTACCTTTCAGCGTGGGATTAAACAGAAAATTCACTCAAAGACAGAACATTTCCTGACAACGTGAAGCGGTCCCTCAGTCTTTTTTCCACCTTCAGTCTCAAGGTCAAGATTGCGGTCTGTCTCTCTCTCTCTTTCAAGCGCACACACGCAATCACACATGCCTCTCTACCGCCGCGAATGAAAAAGGAGATTTTTCTGACATGTTAATACGTTTAAAATAAAAAAAAAAAAAGAAGCAATATTTGCCTGCCATGGCGGCCTCTGCCCGAGCCCAAAATGAGAGACCTATAGGGGTGAAAAGAATCCTTTCAATGATAGATATTGGATTGTAACACCAACAGGCAAATCTAATTCTCCCAGTGCACGCGAAAGCACGTCTACGTGCATCAGTGTTCAGCCGCGGAGCAAAAATAACCTGGGGGGGTCCAGGGGAGGGAAGTAGCAGCACTATATTAATGCTCATGCTCTTCATTGATCTATGAGGACTCCTTAATCTTGTGGGCAGCTTCCTCCTACGTATATTTCATAATGTGATACATCGTGCATCGATAACACTGGTAAGGGCCTATGCTTTCTCATGCTGGCTCACAGCATTTATTGATCCCCAAGTGAAGTAAACATGTCTTTAACACATGGGCCCGTCACTCCTCGCAGATATGGCAAAATTGTCGGGCCAAGGTCCTCGGTATTGCGCACTCTAATGATGACAGGAATCAATAGTTAACATGAAAACAGATCATCTGCAAAGTTAACAGCTGTCTAAGATGGAAAGTGAGGAGGTTAAAAAAAGAAAAGAAAAAGAGGCACCTCTGCGTGGCTCGAGGAAAGCAAACGCACGCTTCAGACACATGTTTATTGCTCACCACCTTAAACTCTCTACGCTGGGGATTATTTATTTGCTGTGTGATTCAGCTGGTGTTCTGGGAATGGATGACAAAAAATACATACAGTAAAATGAGTCAGGATCATGGCTTTGGCAGGGTACCAAATTGACCATAGCCTTATGACTAAATGGTAGCTTAAGCCAGAGCAATTTCCCCTGCACTTTCTGCATGCAGCCGTTTAAAAAATGATTATATGTGAGTGTTGAGTAAGGTTCAGAGAATGTGGCGTTTTGAAAGCTGCTGGCATTTTTGTACCAACGTTTTGTTTTTACGATTTTTGAGATAAGATTCTGATGTTATTGTCGGACCTGTCTCTTGCATCTCATTTTAATCTCTTGATTTGCCTAAATTGCTTCTTTTTCATTGTTTACCGCATCTTCCATTGAAAAAGAAACAGTAAAATTTCATGTCTGTTTGGTATTAATCGGTCGTGCTAACAAACTAAGTGTCTGGTGTGAAGGAATTTGACTTTTTTCAATCACATGACTTGCAAGTCTGCTTTAGGAACCACCTATGGCATACAAAAAAAAAAAAAAAAAGAAGAAAAAATAAAAATGACAGTTTCCCAATAGTGGAGAACAAAACATCTTATTTAAACCTTTACAAAACACACTAAAAGTCTTAACTGAAACCAGGAGTAAGACATTGAAGCGTGCAAAATATATCCGGCCAGCAGCACTAGCTGATATCAGACAGTAGTCTGTTTCCAACTCATTGTAAAACTCTGACCTGATGTTAATCGTGTAAACTGGCGGGTAAAACACAAGCCACCAGTTGCTGATGACACTGGCAAGTGTGTGTGTATGTGTGTGTGTGCGTGTGTGTGGATTCCTCTAAAGTGAGATCACATGGCCGACAGTCTGAGTCCAGACAGTAGGAAGTGAAAGTGCTACTGCAGCCACAACACAGGTCAGATCTCAAACTCGGTTTTCCGCTGTACAGTGCAATCACTCTTCTCGTTTTACTCTCAAAACTGTGCGAGAGAGTTGAAGACCAAGGACAGAGGATGAGTCCTGGTTTTAATGATGTAACAAGAAGACGGAAGGAAACTGTGCACTTTTAGCTCAAGATCCGGCGTGAGAATGACAAGAAGAAGGAGGAGTGTCCTGTAAAAACGCTGATATGATGTGAAAAGATGGGATCGGATTATAAGAACAAAAAAAGTCATAATAATTGTCATAACAAACTCACAAAAGACTGGCGCTGTTTTAAGCAATAACCTTTTCGGAGTATGATTTTAGCGATGAATCAACTTAGATTTGTAACTGTCAATGCAGATATGAAAATATCAACCTAACCCTGCAACAAGATCATCATGGAGATTGCTGTAATTATGCAGGAATAACACAACCTACCGGTATACTGAACTATTACCATTGTCACTGCTTGTAAAAAAACCTAAAAAGTTTGTTCTCATTTGTCGAGCATGTTTGTGTTATAAAAATACAAGAGCTCGACGCTGTGCTCACTGTTGCAGCCTTTCTCTGTTCTTTTTTTTTTTTTTTTAAAGCAGTTTAATGAGCTGAGCCATGGAAGTGTTTTGGAGAATAAAGGGACACACTACGGGTTACTCAGTTTGATTTTATTTTGTCATCGTGCCTGACATCAAGGGAGGGAGAGAGGAGCAAACGTGAGGTTTGACAAAGACAGTGGCAGGTGTGGAAGAGTGTGAAAAATAAAACGAGAGGAGGATAGCTATTTGTGTGCAATGAAGAAAGACATAAAAAACAGCCTCGCACTGAGATAGTTGCTCTAAATGAAATACCTGGAGATTGCATGTTGCTTTGCATTTGCAGGGGTATTCAATTTTAATTAGGGTTTTGGAGACATCTTTTATCAGACTGTCACTAATCTCTCTCTCTCTCTCTCTCTCTCTCTCGCTCTCTCTCTCTCTCCCACCCCCCCCCACACTCTCTCTCAAACACACACGCACACACACACACACACACACACACACACACACACACACATCCTCTTCCTCTTGCCTCAGCGTTCGAAAATGCAAATACACAGCCACAAGAAAAGAAAACCTACATATGAAGGGAAAAAAAGATCTTATGGAATAGTGAAACACTGCCTGATATACACATCATCAAAAAGCACTGGACCGGGGACAAAAGCATCATCCCCATTTCATTTTGGAAAAAAAAAAAGAAAAGAAAACCATTACTTCTACTTTTTAATTGCATTTTCTTTGGGGCAAAGGTGATAATTAATTTTGCTCAGGGAGACACACATGAACCGGTAACAAGAACATACAAAAAATGTTAAATGGTATTCTTGCCTTCAGTCCCAGAATAACTATTTAAATTCTAACATGGCAACTCCATGAAAACATATTTGTTGGATGGGATTGAGGCAAATAATACATGATAGTCTGCGGCATTGATAACGGACAAATACCCACCTATTTTGATCTTAAATGACATTGTGATTTCAAATTAAAAGCCAGAGAAAGGGGACTGAAATGACCAAAGACTTTATGGACTTTGTGTAAATCAAAGTTGGACGATTACAAGAACACAAAGAGAATTTCCTCCTAATTTCTCTCAGAGCATCCTTTCCACATACTACTTGATCTGATATGGAAATTCAACTGATAGGTAGTTTATTAAGATTATATTAATAGCTGAATAATTGGTGTTTTTTTTAACTGAATACATCTCCTGATATCCTTTGAACAAAATCACGTGTTATATTTCCAGTCAAGTAAAAAAAAAAAAAAAAAAAAACTAAACTGAAGCACATACTTAAAAAAAAGAAAAAAAAAGTGTCAACGCAGCCATAAAACAAAAGCAACTTCTCCCTATAAAACGCTCTCCCTCCTCTTGTTTCTGTCTGCGTGTGGTGTGGTGGTTAGCCTGTCTCCCTCTCTTCATTCCCGGCCCCCTTTCCATTGTTAGTCACCTTGTTTATTGGCTGGAGCAGCCGTGGCGTACTGGACATCATCTGAAACTACAAACGACAGGATGCAATAAGCTGGAGAATAGCAGCAATCTGAGGAAAGTTCTCCATTCACCAGGGCTCCCTAACTCTCTGTCTTCTTATCCTGGGCAGAAAATAAAAAAATCAATACGGGCTCACAGGGCTTGATAAAAGTGCTGGACAGGGAGAGAAGCAACGCTGGATATAGTAAATTAAAGTGATCAAAATTTTCCAGTCGACTCAGCCCACAGCCTACATAAACTAACAACCCTGTCTCCGCAACTGTCCGTCATCCTCCTCCACCCACCATCTTCATTTCCCCCTCAACTTCATTCTGATGCTCCCATTTCGCTGATTTTCCGCGCCATGTTATTCGGTTGTTGTCATATTCTATTTTTCAGTTCTACAGTACTGATGTAAAAATAAACATAGCTGATTTGTGTAACAATATAACGGTTTCCTGATTTCTATTTTTCATAACTGAATCCCCAAAGTGAAAATATCTATCAAACAGATGACTCTGAGAATTTCAGTATCTGGGTCCAGGCCGAATAAATGTACATCCAGAATATGCAAAGCCACATTAATATTCACGTGGGATTGTCTCATCCTCAACCTGACGTACGTGCGTTTTTTTTTTAAAGCTCTGATTTGGTCTCCACCAACTCCTGAAGGAAATATCTTGCTCTTCGGCTGCTAAATGCTCCACTATGCTCACCGGTTAGTTTCTAACTGTGTCTGGCTGCCACGGACGGTGCGCAGTCAGATTGATGAGAGAAGTGGGGGCTCGACCAAACAGTTCAGCTGTGTGCCAGAAAACAAAAAGCTGAGAGAGGCTGAAGCTCCGTGGAGTCAGGTGACGCCTCTCTGTAGGTTTGTCACAACGAGTGGCTCCTTTCACATTACATATTGTCAATTTCCCATTGTTTGTACTTAAATATTAATTAGCACAGCGTCAAGTAAAAATAGCAGACGCTAATTACACCCTCAAAGCCTCACGTTCACACGAGAGGAACTGATAATGTAAAGGCTCCTCAAAATTAAGTCCATAAAGCATGTTGGTCCTCATGAATATTAGGGTTTCACTCAACCTTTGGCTCCTTCTGCCACGTGCCATTACCAGAACCTTGTTTCCTTTTGTGCCATAAGGCTGGCTTCCCATCAAAACCCGACCCCTCAGCACACAGTGTGCACCCGTAATCCTCATTTGCTCATGTTAACTATGCTAATAATGTGTCAAAATAAATGTTGTCTAGTCAACAGTAATCATTTGTGAATGTTTAGAGTGGTTTAACACGGTACCCAGGAGACAAGTTGAAAGATTATCACAGCTAATTCTCTGCAATACATGTCTTCACCTACACTGTTAGAGGACGTTAGACCACACATACACTAATTCAATTACAGTAATACCGGCAGCAGCTGACTCACTCTGCTAACACACACCCCATGCCAGCCCTGCACAGGGCCCCCTTGGCACCTTGTCCACCTAACAGTAAGAAGGGATTAATAGGGATTGGCCAATCCAGTCCAGTCTCACAGTGTGTGTGAGCTTTACCACAGAGCTAAGCTGATGTGCCAGCTCAACACTGATAACTGGATGGCTGTGCTGTACTGAACGGGACATATTCCACTCCTTTTCTTATCACCTTCTTCTCTTTAAGGTTAAGACGCCAGTTGGGCGTGTTTTAGGATTTCTGCTGCTAATTAATATAATTTCATCTCCATAGTGCTGTATTGTTGGTGGTTGGAGCGTCAACTGCACCTGATATGCTGCTTCACAATAAAAGCCTTAAATTATCTATTAGAAATAGGTCACCAACGAGATTAACTAAGGCTAAGGTGTGGCAAACATCATGTACACACCTCCCCCGGCCGACACCTGAGCTGCCTCGAATGACCTCCACCGTTCATGTGTGTGTCTTCCGGCGCCTGCCAATGTGACAGTGGATCTGTGTGTCGGGGATCAACTCAAAAGAAAATACCAACCACTCTGGGCCAGCACTTGCTGTGGCCTTATATCCTGTTGACCCAGGTTAGGCAGCAGACAGCCTTGGGACACTTAAATCCAGCCGTAACCCTGAGCAACACGCACATGTCCTGTTAACTCACATCACAGTTTGACTTTCCACAGACCAGGGACTCGCCGCGGCCTTCAGCCAAAAGCCTGCACAGTCCTTTGATTTTCCTCTTCAACACAGAGTGTATGGTGCAACATAACATTTATGTTAAAAAAAAAAAAAGAAACATACGTGATTTTTTTTTTTTTTTTTTAACAGGACAGGACCCGTGGAAGGATGCAAGTCAACAGATTATGAGTCAAACGCACTAGTCCAAAGGAGGATTAACACAGAATCCTGTTTATCTATGTGTGCCTTATTAATCTTGTGTTAGCCATGCGCATCCCGATGGACAAACTCTGCCTGTCTGTTTCTATATTTGTCTATTTTAATCTCTTTATAAAGCAAAAGGATTCCAATTACAAATGCCACAAGAGTCAATCCAATTGAAAAACAGTTGGCAGTCCAGCGTTTAACACTTAAAACCTTAAGGAAAGATTACAGAGGGGCCATCGCGTGCATATTAGAAATGCAATGACTTGAACGCGTCACTCCAAAACTATTTGCCTAAGTATGTCTGTCAGAGCCGCACTACGGCCAGTTAATTGCAGGACTTTATTATATGCTGCAGAGCAGTTGGGAGAATCAGTCATAAATCCCCTGAAGCCAAACAGCAGTGTTTGCTGGACACCTGAAACCACGTAGGAGTGTGAAGATAAGGATTCAGATTAAAGAGAAAAAAGCTTCTACGGTACGTTGCGTTACACTTTAAACTAAACATGGACATTTTAAAAGCCGCAGACGTATTCAGGAAAGCTTTTAAAGATCAGGGCGACGACAACATCACATCTTGATCCGACGCATGATGCTGGTGTGTGATCTCCTGTGTGCTCAGTTCGCAGCAGGTGCGTCTGAAGCTTAGCTCATCCCCACAAAGCATGATCGATGAGTGCGTTGCCATGTAAACACACACACACACATCCATACCTCCCCTATGCATTGCCCGCACACACACAAAGCTTGATTTTGAAGGGGTCCTTAATCACAACTAAGCAATTGACTGATCAATGACAGATATGAGGAACAACTGTGGAATGCTAACAGGGCTGCGTTCGCTTTTATCAGTTTCTTTTTACTTTGGCCCATTTTTATCACAGATTATATTTCTCTCAGTGTTAACAGGCTCCGAGCCCCGCCAAGGTATTAATTAAAATCTAAATACTAAATATTGATTGATACGTTATCAGGGCATAGCAGTTGGTCCGCAGGCTATTGATCCAGCCTGTGATTTATTATCATATTTAAGAAAAATCATTTTGCGTGATTATACGGGGTAATGGATTTTTAGCGAGGGGTGTAATTCTTTTTTTTCTTTCTTTCTTTTTTTTTTTGTATCGTGTTTGTTATGTGGAAGGTGGAGCAGATTTCTCAATTGCATTCGGAGATCAGTGATATCCTTGGTACTGCACCCCCTTGAGTCAACCCCCCCCCTCGCCCCAACTTCCCTCCCCCAGCCGCCTTCAGCCCTGCGTGGCCTGCGAGGGGCTAAAGCTTGTGTAACAGAACGATCCCCGCTCTTGTCATTGGGAATAATAGGTATTGGGATTACCTCTTTAATCACAACAAAGATTAACAGATGGTATGAGAACAGTTATTAGCAAACATCTTGCACTCATCAAATCAATAAGATGATTTGTAATCAGGCTGTCGGTGCAAGTGAAAAGAGAGCCGGGGCTGTTCCCAGTGAAAGATCCTGGCAATCAGAGGCTACTGTGTAGCAATTACCTCTCCACAAAATAGGTGCTCTTCCTCCACTGGCTGGCAGTCCTCCAAAACACACGCCAGACTGATAGCAACATAGGGCATTAACACGGCAAAACACAAAACACTGCATGGGTAACCTTGTATTTGATCAGGTGTTGGGTTGCTCCGTGATTTCATTTCACTTTGTGCCTTTTAATTTGGTGGATCTCGCCGTGTACTTGAGGGGAAAAATCTAAATGTTTACACATGCTGTCTCTCACTACAAAAGGCCGCGCAGCTCATTAGCGGGTTACCATAAATAAGTCAGTGTAGGGACAAAGAGGGAAGAGCATAGAAACTATACAGAGAAGGTTCACTGTGCAGACATTTCTCCCTGGAGACGGAGACAGAGAGAGAAAGGCTGAAGGACTGCAGGCGTACCGGTGCATCCCGTACAGTAAATGGAGGAATGTCAAATCTGTGTATCGCCAAAGAGGACTCTCCCCTGCAGAAATCAAGGCCTTTCTTTCTCCATCTAAAAAAATGCTTTGTTACGAATAAAAGCAATATTGTTCTGACAAGAATCTCACTTTATCCTAACAAATTTTCACACTAAATTATTTTTAAAGCGCAATTTCTGTGGCCCATGATCATGTGTTTTCTGTTCTAAACATTGCTGCACTATTACATTTCATATGCTATTTCATAGCTTATTTTCTCACATAAACATTGAAGCCAATTTTCTTCCATTTCATGTTGCTTTTTGAGAAAAAACTGTAAATCCATGCCTACAAAATGTGATCGAGCAGCTATTTTATTACTTATTCCATATGAAAAACAGAATTAGCCTTTTTTATATTTAATTCAAAGCCAAAACAATAAAAAGTTTACACCTCAGACTCAGACGTCTGACTAAAGGTATCAGTTTAAGTCTGCAGGCCTTTTGCGATCAACTTCACCTTGTTTGTTTTGTTGCATCTTTCTAGTGGGAACAGCGAGATCAAACTGATGCTATGGAGGATACTGCTGACTGAGATGAAGTTGGGGTTTTTTGGGAGGGGGAGGGTGGCAACCACAAAACACACATTTCTGACCTTCAGATCCTGCATTTGTCAAAGCCTGGCTGGCTTTTAATATCCGACAAAACCTTGTGAACCCTGAGTGTCATTGTCTTAATATTTTTGCTTTCTGTCTCTCATTTCTGATGCCATCAAGCACACTCGCATGCTCACACAGGCATGCACTTACGCCCTCCTGCTTGCACACACACACACACACACACACACACACACACACACACACACTCACACTCACCCTCCTAATGGCAATCTAATCACCACAAAGGACGTGAGACGGCAGCTATTTACCGTTCATTCATCATCGCGCTAACTTTCACTAGCTTTGAATCATGATGCAACATACACAACCCATCCACGCCCCCGTCTCTGGACACACGCGCACACACACACTTCCACGCTATCAGGAAGGCAGCGCAGATATGCACTCACCAGGATTAAGCAAGGCAAATGGTGCCAAAACAATGACCGTATGGGGTAACTGATGCTGTTTAAAAATTCAAAGGCCTCTATTGAACAGACAATGTGGCACACATATCACTGGGCCGCAGATCCCTGCAGCCCACTGGTCTGGCTGCTGGCTGCTTTCAGGCACATGCATAGCCTCCAACCCCCCCACCCCTCCACCCATACCCCACCCCCATCCTAGCAACACATCGGGAGCTAAGCGCTAGACCTCCATGCAAATACAGGCACGGCTCTCTTAACTACACTCACGCTGACAGGAGGGATTATCACGCACCCGACGTAACGTTATAAATCTGAAATTGCTCTCACCTGTGTTTACTCCTAAGACACTTCATAAAACGCACACACAGGCACACTTGCCACACTCACATGACTTCACACAGAGACACATAGGCACCGCTTCCCACACACACGCACACACACACGCGCGCGCACAGTCACTTGTCGAGTGCCTAATATCTTCCCAAGGTCAAACCTGACAAGGAATTCCAATGAGATTAAGTGTCATCAGTGCGACTTTAGCCCTTTTCTGCTCATTGTTCTTGGAAATGGCATTAGAGCCACAGATGACCGAGGCCTTGGAGCAGTAAAACCTCTTCCCTTCCTGTGTGGGCCGAGTTGATATGTAAGATATTTGATACAGGGCCTCCAATTCAGACTTCACAATGTAATAATGTTCTTACACGCCTCAATATCTGGGAGGGTTAGTCTGCAAAGTATCAGAGTTTTATTAAATATCGGGTATCAGCCAGCAGTGTTATTCACTTCTGACTGCGCCAGAGTTTTATTTTATTTACCTTTATTTGTTTCAAATGTTTTTTTTTTATCAGTTGATTTGTAATTTATTACATTGATGAGTTTCTATGCTGCAGATTAAAAGGTTCAGACTTTTTTAAGAGCCACAAAAGCTTTAACAGTTTTAGTAATCTGGGATTCACTTTGGAGTTTTAGGCTCCCAGAAAATAAACAGCATGCTGTACTATAAATCTTTTAGTCTAGATATGAGTGCACTGTAAATACAGTAAACAGGCCTATTCAAGTTTGCTTTAATCACTTGTAGGCAGACCGCCACATATTTCCCTCAATATGAGGCCGCGTTTCAGTTTGGCAGATAATCGGAGGGTGTTTTGTTTGTCGACACTTCTGGTGAAGCAGCAGCCTTGTCAATGTGTCAGCCAGCATTTGGTTCACACTGAATTTGACACATAGTCCTTTGGTGGCAGCAATGAGCATTTTGTCATCTCCTCTCGAGTGCCAACTCGATGTCCAATTACACCCCAGCTACTAATTTAATTACAGTAGCAGAAGAAATGGGTTGATTCAATTCATTTCAATTAGGCCTGATTGGACCGGTCAGATCAAATTTTACTCATCTCAGGTACGAGCCGCCTGTCACTTTTTATCCCAGCCTGCCTCATTTGAAGCGAGATGAGCGGGTCATGATATGATGGCTGAAAATGTATGGCTGAGCTCACCGACGTCTGATGTGAAAAGAGTTCACGGATCACACGGACTCAAATGCCTCCTAATCTCTGACTCTGTGATAAATGTGAGAGTAAAACACTCCACTTTCTGTGCAGGATCACAGCCAGTTACCACTTAGTAGAGTCCCAGCTACAACAGTCATTACTAATGCATGATGTCCACAATTATGTATCAAATTGTGTGTGCATGTGTGTGCAAGCGTTTTACATATCCAGCTAATGGATGTGCAGCGCAGAGCAATGCTAGAAAACACTCTTATACCGTTTCATTGACAACCAGCCGCTGTAGTTTCACTCAGTGTCTAATAATACTACACACACTCAGAGAGGCTCCCTCCTGGATAGTGAACTAAAAACAACCCTCTGTGTAACCAAGAAGTAACCTGTGCCACTATAAATCTTTACAAATACGACAAAGTTATTGCAATTTAAAAGATGAAGTGATGCTTTCTCACGGTATTCTGATCTTCTAACAATGCTACCACAATGACAGACAACTTTAAATTGACTGTTTTACCCACACATGAAAATGACCCCTCACACACCAGCCTCACAAGCAGCACATGCCACCATATTCCCTATAATAACAATTGTCCTTAGACTTCTATTTTAAAGGAATGGTATGTAATATAGGTTAAAACTGAAGTTCAAAAGTTATCACTGCAGTAAAGGAATATTAGACGGAGTAAAATATATGTGATTATTTCAAACTCACTCAAGTACCTTCATATTACAACAGACACAATATAAGTTTCTATAGAAGACGATGCTTAAAATAAGGTCTTTTTTTCTAAAGCGAAGTGTTGAGTGAATTTTACATTAAAACCACAGAAAGTACCAACTACATGCAACATTGCCACTGACACTGTGTGAGTTTCCTGGAGTCACAGGAGATAAAGAAATGCCACTGAGAACTCACACAGTCGCTCTAAACCTTATAATGAATATCTAGTCCAGCAGGAATATCTCAGCTGACCCGTCTTCACCGATCCTGTTATCACGAACGTCCAATAGCAGAATGAAAAAAAAAAAGTTACATCTCGCCTCTGATTGGTGCAGACACCAGCCTCAGCAGTATGCCATAGGCTGCCATATGCTGCTACAACAGCCCGCCGCGCGTGGAGATGCGTCTTTGGCACCAGTTGCAGCGGCGCAAAGACGCCTGATTGGACACCGGCGCAAAGCACGCACTTTTTCTTTTCTTTTCTTTTTTTTTTTCCAAGACAGCGCTACTTCGACGGTCACATCAAACCTCCTCCAAACACACACACACACACACACAATCCAAACAAGAGTATATACAACGACACGTGCTATTCAAGGCACCTAATGGGTGAGTGTAAGGCGCGTCTCACCTCGCGATGACGCACGGCGAAGACGAACGGGAATAAAGTCGAACCCCGCGTGCGCCCCCCCCTCCCCCCCTCCCTCCCTCCCCACCTCTCTCACGGTCCGGCCTCCCTCCGCGCGTCGTCCGCAGCCACAGACGGGGTCGTCAGACTGCAGGAAGCGGAGGAGTTGTCCTGCTCCGCGCGTGAGCCGGTGCGCTCTGTGATGCGCAGAGGGCCGGCGGAGGCGCGGAGTAGCCCCTCTTCTTACCTCGCGACACGGATCCAGAGGGGGGGGTGAAGTGGGTAACAACAAAAAAAAAAAGAAAAAAAAAAAAAGGTTGTTTGGGTGATTACACGTTTTCTCCTCTCCCTCTCCCTCCTTCCTTCCTACACACCTCACCCCCTCCTCCTCCTCTCCTCCTCCACCCACCCACCCCTCTCTCTCGGTGAATAGGGAGAGTGGCCCCGTTGTAATGTAGCCGCTCAGGGGGCTCCTGCTATGCAGCAAAAAAAAAACAAAAAAAAAACAGTCCGTCCTTTAAGGTTAAAAGATGCCTCTGAGGCGCATCCGGTATCAGCTGTGTCATAAAACAAACGTACTTTTTTTTTTTTGCTGCAGTCAATTAAAGAGCTATTTATTTGGTGTTACGTGACATCTTCACCTTTTCTGATTCACAGTCATTTTAATAGTTCCAC